>JAULJZ010024992.1:0-15465 GCA_032270985.1 Heliamphora pulchella | reverse complement strand
TCTCTATCCCTCTCTTTCTAATTCTTGCATTAAGTTTTAATTGCATATCTGTTCTGTGAGTTATTAAGAGTTGTTCTAAAAAGTTATTTTTAAATATCCATTGCTAGCAAAGAAACCCAATTCCCCCCCCTCTTGGGTTGCCTGTTTCCTAACACAAATAATCAACTATTTATCTATGAGTAATCATAATATGACTCTCTTAAATAAGCCCTATTTTTTTTCAAAATCTACTTTTAAGTTGTACGGTTTAAAATTGCATAAAAAATCACTTATTGACTAAGGCCTTATTTGGGCTAAATGTCACGAATTTTGTTTATTTTTAATTTTTTTAAAACTTTTTCATCTTTTAACTAAAATTTTTTTATTTTTTTGAATTATCTCAATGAGATGAACTTAAAAAATAAAAAAATTGATCAAAAGATGAAAAAAATTCACTAAAGATGAAAGTAAACAACATAAAATTTGGCTTATTCGCTTATTTTTATCTTTTCTGAATTTTTTTAATATTTTAATTAAAATTTTTTATTTTTTCAACTCGTCTCAATAAGATGAGTCTAAAAATATAATAGTTTGACTAAATAATAAATAAATTCACTAAAAAGGAAAATATGCCACATTAAATAAGCAAATAAGCGATTATTCCAAACAGGGATTGTTTAGTGTAACAAAAAAATCACTTACGTTTCTTCCACCTAATGCTTAAAAGAGAAAAGCATATTTGCATCCTATATAAAACACCACAAAGCTATTCCAAGCAAGTTTAAAAGCAAAAAAAGTGAGGGCAAAATAAAAACTTCAACAAAAAACCCAAAAAAATAAATAAAGAATCATTCCAAATATACAAGCCGAAACGCCACATGGTTCCAAACAATTTAACTTTTTAACATTCCTTTTTTTAAAAAAAAATAAAATAAAGCTACTTAAAAAAAACTTCTGAGACATCTCAATACAAAACAGACCATGAGCTTGAGAAGATTTTTTAAGGGTTAGAAATGATTTATTCAACCCAGATGCAGCTTCCACTGATTACATCCTGCAGTCTTGCAGATAAGCCCATGCCATATGAAGGATTAACTTAAGTTAGAAATGGTCCTCTCTCTCTCTCATTATGATGTTTTTATGGAATAAAGATATATTAACAACCAGTTCTGCTAACCATCGTGTACTAAGTAGTAAATAATAGTTTTACGAGAACAAATTTTTTTTTAATATCAATACGCTTTTAAATATGAAGCTTACAATTTTTGCATATATCAACACCTTTCAGAGATATACATGTACTATTTACCCATTATCTATTGTGCGGCGGCCGGTTAACATTTTTATATTAACAACACTAATCACTAAGTTTAAGAAGTAAGGTGAGTTGTCCTGCTTTGTGGTAGGTGACTAAACAACCACCTTGAGCTCACATGCTATCTTTATTTGGATATGTGAAAATGCTCCATTTTCCCACATTGTCTCCGCACAACAATCCAATTTTGCAATCCCACGGGTTGGCCTGGGGATTAGAGTTCGAGACTTAGAGAGACTCTCTCTCTCTGAGTCTCTCTAAGTTCGAAACATTTTAATTGTTATCAACTGTTTGGGACTGTTTCATATAAGGATCTATCTTGGCTTTAATTAGGCTACTTATTAGTGGACGGTGAGATTGGTCAAGTGATTAGTTAAGATGCACGTAAGCTAATCGGAACACCTTGAGATAAAAAATAAAAAAACAATCCAATTCTTCAATTACAGTAACCGCACCAAAATATTAACTTCAATTACAGTAAAAGTTTCGAGATAAATACATATTAATCAACTAGAATCTCACGCCATTGAAATTCTTCTCTTGACAGCTATGAAGTAAAGTAAGAAAAGGAGCAAATGATTGTGACTGTGGAAGATGAAGAGGGCAAAGAATTAATGAATCTGTACTCTCTTGAATGGTTGAATTTTTTATGTCTCGTTAGCCTCCACCTGAAAGTATTATCCCTTTCGACACCGCTCACATTTAATTTTACAGTTTTATCCTTCTAATTATAAACCAAAAGGCCCCTTCAAATTGGAAGTGTCATATATGGCCGGCCATCTTAGACGCTATTTCCAACATTTTAAAATTTTACAGTTTTATCCTTCTGAATTATAAACCAAAAGGACCCTTCAAATTGGAAGTGTCATATATGGCCATTTTAGACACTATTTCCAAAATTTTTATCTCAGTGGAACACAATAATATTGCATCTGATACTATGTAAGATCTGCAATTAAGTCTCCAACTAAAAGTATTATCTGTTTTGGCTCATCTCACTGTGTTAATATCATGATTTTGTTCTTTTGGACTGTAACCCAAAATGCACCTCTAAATTAGAAATATAATAGCATCGTCTTGTAAGTCCATATTAAATATCGTCGGCATCTAGCATGGGATACAAATAGATAGAAACCAAAACTGTAGTCAGTTAGAGAGCAAACCATGGCCTAAACCCAATATCTGCACTTCTCTCTTCTTCACCATGAGCAGGCAGATTCATATCCAGAACATCTCTGATTTCTTGAATTGGCTTCTGAATTGCAACACTTTGGTTGCTTTTGGCCTCAGAGCCACCAATTATCAAATGTGATCTCTTGTGACCACCCAGAGCTTGGCCAGATGAGAAGACTCTGAAGCAAATTGGGCACTCATGACCCTTGTGACCATCACTAGGGCCATTGTTGAGGGATTTGGTGAGCTTACTATCAAGTGAGATCTCGGTTTCGATGCCGCCCTCGCAGCCACCGGCTTTTGAAACAAAGCAGCCTTTGATCTTCTTGTGGCTGGCTCTGTGACCCCCAAGTGCTTGGTAAGAGTGGAAGGTCTTGTTACAAGCAGCACAGTCAAATTTTCTTTTCTTTTCAGAACCCTTTTCCTTTCCAGCTTCCCAAACACCACCACAACTCAATTTCTTGGAAGAGTCAGAACATCCAAATTCATGCTTCTTGGAAGTGAACTCAGATTGATCAGGCCCATTTTCCTTTGTCAATTTCTTTCCCAACTCAACTTCAGATGCCTCAAATCCACCCCCATCTTCCACTTCAGAATCATTTCCCTTCAACCCATCAAACCAGAAATCTGATTTAATCATTTCGAGCCCTTTTCTTGGAACCCCAGAAGCACCAAAATCTGATTCTTTTTCCTCAAATTGTGAATTCTCAAAACCCAAATTAATAGTAGACTCTAACTTCCCATTTCTTAGCTTCTTGAACTTCATACCCTCTGTTTTGGCAATTCCATTACTTGGAATGGATGGTCCAGATTCTAGGAGCTCAAAATTGTTATCAGAAGACTCAGAAACAGAATTCAAATCCCTAGAGAGCATCATCAAACACATAGCAACCTCCTCTTGCTCTTCCTCAATCTCAGAAACAGATGAAGAAGAATCATTATTGCCAACAGAGAAGGAAGAAGAAGTGTGAGTAGTGGCCATGTACCTTCTCATCACTCTTCTTGATCTCTTCTTCTTCCGGTGGGGAGCCACCATCGCCGCCACTGCCGCCTCATTGTCCGATTGGACTTCGGTGACCGGATTTTGATCCGTCCAAGAATCTTCCTCCAAACTGTTTGGAAGCTTCCGAGAGTGACACTTCATGTGCCCAAACAAGGCCTTCCATGATTGAAAACCTTTGCCGCATTCTTTGCAGAACTTGTATTCGTTTGAATCTGCAAATCTACAAGTCCTCTTAGGGTTCTCTCTAAGGCTATAAGACTTGGAATTCCCTCCTCCGCCATTGTTGAAGGGTGAGAGCTTCTTTTTGTTAAGCCTTTTGTCAGTTTCGGTTGAGTTTATCAGATGAGACCTCATGTGACCTCCCATCGCGAATTTCAGCTCTTGATCTTCTTCTTCTTCTTCCATTGATCGGAAATACAATTCGATCAAGAGAGAAAAAAAAATGCGCAGAAACTGGAAGTTCAAATCTGATCAGGGAGTTTCAAATGATGCGAAACCGATTTTGATCGCGATCGTTACTCTAAAACGGAGGGCCCAGATCAGGAAACTGGATTGAAAGTTGAAATCTGACGAGAAAATTCAAATGGGTCAGAAGTTGGAGTGATTTAGATAACAACCCATTTCGTATTTCATAGAATTCTCGGGCAAGAACTAGATTTGATGTACAGAAGAAGCTAAGAGAGAGAGGAATGAGGTCACTACCAGCTCTTTGGTGGTTGAAGTTCGAAGAAAAATTGAAAAGAAAAATCATAGTTTAAGAGGTGGGTACGATGGCGATGAAGAAGGCAATGAAGAAAAACTAAAGGGGAAGATCGGTTTACTCTCATTATTCTCTCTCATCGCTCTTACTTTCTCTGTCATCATGTGCACATATTTAGAGGAGAAATCCATGCATGGAAGCAAAGATTTAAGCAAAAAAGACAAAAAAAAAAAAAAAAAGAAAGAAAGAAAAACAAAGGTTAAGGCCTAATGGTTAATTAGCTTAAATTAGGCTTCGTTTGGATTGAAGGGAGTTAGAAAAAATGTTAGTTATAAGACAAATAAAAGGAAAAAAAAATAGTGAAAGCTATTCAGGTCGGCTCTTGCCACAAATTGGCAAAGTTGGTTGCCTAGAGCCCCAAATTTTGAGCAAAAATAGGAGCCCTTTAAAGATTAAACCATTATACCATGGGTTTGTTCGATATATCTAAAAAGTTTGATTTTTAAGATATTTAATTTTTTAAAAAAAAAGAGAAATAAAAAAAGTTGGAGTGTTTGGAATAATTTTTTATAGTAGTTTTTTTTATTTTTTTATTTTTTATTAAAATGTTTAATATACCTTTGCTTTTTGCTTTTAAGTTATAGTGTTCGAAATATTGGCACAGTTTTTTTTTTGTGAGAATAGTTGACTTTTTTTATCGAGAATCTTATTGTAATTTTAGTTCAAAAAAAAGTTATGATGTTTAGGATGTATATAGGCTTTTTTTCTTAGATTAAAAAATAAAAAAAAATTAGTTGTATTTTTTGGAAAACTAAACAGTCTAGCTTAAAAGATGACTTTTTTTTGTAAAAAAAATAACTTTTTTTGAAAACCAAACATGGGCTAAGTTCAAAAATATTTTTTTAAAGTAAGCCTCAATCATATGCAAGGCCTCAAATTATTTTGATTTTAACTTTATCAAAATCTACTTAGGCTTATCTTTTAAATACTAAACTCAAAATAAAATTAATTTATTAGTGAATAATTCAAATTAGGTCTAGTCTTTCAAAAATATTTACTGATAGAAATAAAAAAAAGTCAGTAAAAGTAATAAATTTGTTAAAAATATTTTTCCAAATTTATGAATTGTTCGTAAAATATTATTGAATAAAATGTGAAAAAAATAATTTTGATGGAATTGTTTTATTTTTTAGTATCTATAACTTTAGACTATTTAGGTGTTCCTCTAAAATTACAATACTTCTAATTTTCTTTCCTACCATCCAAGGTAAAACGATTATTTAGTTATAAAAGGTCACAAAAAAAAGTAGGCTTAAATACAATTTCTAAAGAAAAGTAGGGTTAAATACAAAAGTTACTAAATATATTCAATTTTTTGCATTTTTCACAAAAAAGTAAAAACCTAATAGAAAAAAAAAACACAGATCTCAACAAATCAAGCCTTATTGAATTCATGTAATAATTTCTTATTGAAGTCTATTTTATTTTATTTTAATTTTATTTATAAAATTTATAAGGATCCTATTTTAAAATTTTGCCTAGGACCCCAACGACTGATCCTGGAGCAATTCCTCTTATTTGGTTATTCAAAGGAGAAAGCATAGTATTATTTTCTTTCTTTTGTTTATTTGTTAATAATTAATAAAGGAAAATGAGGTGGTTTTTTTTTTATTTTTAGTAATTTTTTGTGTTTTTAGTTAAAAATCTATTTAGAATGAAACTAGCTTGTTTAATATATTAGCTTTAAAATTATTATTTTTTAAAATTGGTTGATTGAATAAAGTTAGTTATTTTATTTATTTTTTAAAATGGACATTATTAACCTTATATAAAACTGATTATAATGATAACATATAATTGGTATTGATAGTAAATAAGTTATTAAATAAGAACATTATTATATTTTAAAATAGAGTGAGAGTTTGAATAAGGTATCGTAAAAATTAATATTTTGATTTAATTTTTTATTTTCAAATAATCTATACTAAACTTTTTAGTTTTTTTACTAAAAAAAATGTTAACCATTCAAGCTCTAAGTATCCATAAAACTTACATATAAAATTACTCATAATTTAAAATTTAAAAAAATTATATTAAATTGTTAATAATGGTATTCAGATTTTAAGTAAATTTACACTACTTATTTTAAATTATAGGGACAAATTATATTTACCTCATCTGAGATTTATTAAAAAGAATAACAACTCCCTTGAAATTTTTGAAATTACACTATCATTCCTCTCTTTATTTCGGTGGCATTATTCTCCCTCCGTCAATTAATTGTCAAAAAATACAAAATTTTTGATTTCCTCTTAGCAAGGAATTTGGTCAAAATTTTTTAAAAATATGATTTAAGGGTATTTTATAAAATTAAAATTGAGACAGGACTAATCCTAGTAAAAAAGATTGAATTGGAATAAAACTAATTTTACTACCAAAAAGAGGACCTAACCCTAAATTTTCCTATTATATTATTAATTTCTATTTTTCTCTTACATTTTCTATATTACTCTATCAAATAATATAAAAAACATTAAAAAATAAAATTATTTCAAATTATATATTTATTTCTTTATTATTAATGTGTAAATTATTTATGTAAAAAATCAAATTGATTAGATATCGATATGTGCATTATCAAATTATATTTTTTCTTAAAAAATAACGGTGTTATCTATTTATTATTCATTTTTAAAAGATAAAATGTAATTTGTTGAGACATTTAATAATATTCGACAAACTTGATTTTTTATTTGAATAATTTACAAACTTAAAACAATAAAATGAATGAATTCAATTATTAAAATAAACTCATCTTAAGCTCTTAAGTACCCAATAATTCTTGTAGACTTTCATAATCTCATCTACACGGCAAAAAAAGAATGGTCATTCTCATTAACAAAGTTAACCTGACAACCCCCACAAAGAAGGACAATTTAATTTTAGAAATATCAATAAAACTGTCAGTTTTTTTAATTAAATAAATCACATGAAAGGTAAATATAATTTACCCAAATCACAAACAATTATGTGAATAACTTTTAGGAATTTTTAAATAGGGATCCCATTAATTGAATATATAAAAGAAATAGTTCTAACCAACATTTTTTAAGAGCCAATCTCGTTCTCCTATTTTATTTTAGAATATATCTCTAACACCATTTCTGTGAAAAATCCTATTGCCGCTTCTTAGCAGAATATATCTCTAACACCATTTCTGTGAAAAACCCTATTGCTGCTTCCTAGCCTCTGCCGCCAACCTTCTTCTTCTTCTCCTCTGGCGCATTTCTCTTTTCTTTTCTGATAACAGCCTCCTCATTCTTCTTTGGTAATCTTCTCTTTCTTTTCTACCACCAATTGCCTCCTTTGTTTTCGCCGTCTATATCCTCCTTCTTCTCCAGTGAGGTCGTCAAAAGGTTAGAATTTTAAAGAAAAGAGAAGAAGAAAGCGATTCTTTCTCTTTTAACTGAAAAATTTATCAGTTTAAATTTTTCGAAATTTTTTTTATAGAATTTAACTAAAAAGAGAGAATTTCTCATAGCATTTAACCGACAAATTTCTCGATAAATTTAAACTGAGAAATTTATCAGTTAATTTTTTTTTTCTCAGTTAGAGAAAGAGAACTAAAGATAAAAACAATGACAAAGTTGCTGTCAAAAGCACTGAAGAAAGATGAATTGCATTTGTTGGAGAAGTGGTCGGTGGCATCGGAGGCGAGATTTAGTTGAAGCAGCTGTGTGTGAGTGGTCGACGGTGGTCAGTAGTGTCGGAGGGTAAATTTGATTGAGGCGGCTGTACGCGAGTTGATACCCCACTCGTTTTTGTTAACACAATAGGTTAATGTCTGGTTTCTGTTCTCCATGAAGTCGAAGATTCTGTCGTGATGGTAATGGTGTCCAAGCTCCGTCGAGGATAATGATAATCGATTTTGGACCAGGTTTCATATTTGTGGCTAAACAAGTTCAGTTCCAAATTGAGAGCTAGTGGGAGAGTATATTTATCCTATTTTAAAATGACATTTAAAAATTAGGACTATAGCTTAAAATAACTTATTAGTGGGTCTGAATCTTTTAGAACTCTTTCAAATAAGATTAATAATTAATTAATCCTTAAGAAAATAGGTGATAAATATGCATTTATTTTTTAAGGCATTAATTTAATCCAATTATGAGACTATCGATCTCTAATCAATTTAAATTTTTACATAAATAATTTTCTTAGTATACTCTATGACAGGAAAGATTTGATTATTAAAGTTGACCCAACTTAAACGCTATAAATAACCAATGAAGTCCTTTAAGAATTGAAGAGGTACTAGACTAGGAGAAGAAAACAATGTTAGCTCCTGTTTGAGATAGTTTAAAAGCTAATTTTTAAAGAAAAAAAAAATTTTAAGCCATAGTTTGGCATCCCAAGAAAGGCAACAATTTTTTTCACTTTTCTCTTTAAAAAAAAAGCCTATTTATGTCTCAAATAATCTATTTTTTTGAATCAATTAATTATAATACTTTCGATTAAAAAGTTAACTCTACTAACAAAAATAAAAAATCGTGCCAGTATCTCAAATACCACAACTTAAAAGTAAAAATGTAAAAATGTATTAAATATTTTAATAAAAAACGAAAAATAAATAAATAAAGCTAACATAAAAATTTAACCCAAAAAATAACCTTTTTTTCTCTTTCTTTTTTAAAGAAAGTTAAACCTATTAAAAATTAAGTTGTTTAGTTATCTCAGGTTAATCACATATTGGACATGACTTATATAGATAGATTAATCCCGAAATTATACGGAAAGGCTAACTCTCTCTAAACAAATCATCGAAGCAAATGAACAGTGAGAGTAAAGAGTTTATGCAAAATTACTATAAAAGAAGTGTTCAAATAGATGCTCACTCTTAACTCTTAAATTAACATGTCATTTATAAAATGTGCACACTTTGCTTTTTTATTTTTTCAAATTCAATTCTAAAATATTTTAAATTTTATTGTACGTATTTATTTATGAAAAAATTTATATTTTTACAATCTATTTGTCGAGACCTATTAATCAAGACTCATACTAAATATAAAAATATATAAAAATACATAAGTAACTTTTTAGAATCTATTTTAAAGAAGTTCCAATTAAACCAAATTTCAATGATTTTTTAATGCTTGCATATTTTGAGTAGATAATATTTGAAGTTTTAAAATATTAAACTGTTTAATAGATATGATGGGTTTTCTTTTGTAGGGGGGTGTCTATGGATTATCCGAACAGCTAAAACGTCCAATCTAATTCGATCAGCTAAAAACGTCCAATCTAATTCGATCAGCTAAAAACGTCCAATCTAATCCGACTAACTTGATAATGGATGATTTTGTCCATAGTTTGTTCGGGTGGGGTGACGGGTTTCTCGAATATTTTTTTCGGGTTGTGGTCGAATTACGAGTCTTGAGTATAGCCAATCTCTGAACCCAGCCCAACCAACAAATATTTAATTAAATAGATCTTTAGATTTATTATAAGATTAATTAAGTTACTTATTGCTTTGGTGTTTTGTATAACAACTATGTAATTTGGATCTATGTGTAGTTTAATTGATAAATTCAGTGTCTTTTAATTTTTAAATTTATCAAAAATAAGTATTTTTACTTTAAAACACAATTATATTTGATCAAAAATAGAATGAACTCAAGAAAAAGTCCAAAATAGGTAAGTTCAATCCACTAAATCGAACCGCACCCATCTATAAACTTATCAAACATATGGATCTAAATTCACTGAACCCTTTGATCGATTGTAGGTGACAAAACTAAAAATCGAATATATGTGATTAAGTGATGGATTAGAGCTCAACACGACCCATCGATACCCCTATTTTTTAGTTAAAGATAGAACTTTAGAATAACATTGAGGCACAATAAAAAATTCTAGTGCCAATAAAATTTTTAAACAATAAGAATTTCTTAATACCTAAATGCAATGCAAAATGAAAAAAAAAATTCATATCTTGATGCAATGCAAAATAGGAATTTTTTTTGCAAAATAAGAAATTTCTCAGTACCAATAAAATCTTTAATACAATGAAAAAAATTTTAAATGTCATAATTTTGTTTAAAAAATGGGAATTTTTTTTTGTGTGTTTATAAGTTTTTCAATACAATGAGAAAATCTTTCATACCTTAATGCATTAAATATGAAATTATTTTTAGTGTCAATAAAACCTCTAACACAATGAGAAATTTCTTAAAGACCAATACAAAGTATGGGAAAAATTTTATGTCTGAGAATTTCTTTTATGTTTCTTTCATGAATATTCCTATTACTTTGATACAATGAAAAATGATAAATTTTTCAGTGTCAATAAAATTTCTAACACAATGTGAAATTTTTATACCTTGATGCACAATATAAGATATTTCTCATGTATGAGCACTTACTTATTAAAAAATTAATTATATTAGTATTTTTTCTATTATTTAAAAAAATGAGAAATGTTTAGAATTTTAGTTTGGTACATTTTAAGAATATGAAAAGTCTCAAAATTTTATCTTGGGGCTTTTTTTATACCTTGATATAGATGAGAAGAAATCTTTCTATATATATATATATATTAATATTTTTAGTTTTGAGTAAAAGAATTTATGCATAATAAACTTCTAGTGTTTAGAAAAAAATTTATCACTGCAGAAATTTTCATGTATGATATAAATAATAGTCTACAAAATATCAACTTAATTAGGAAGTGATTAAAACTTGTGGTAGTTTGAAAAAATAGGTAAAAACAAAAAGTGGAATTCTAAATAAAGTGTAATAATATTTTTTTTATTCAATTTTTCAAAAAAGAAAAGAAAAATATAGAAAAGAAATAAAGCCTTCACTATTTTTTTCGTAAGACAATTATAGAAACGAATTTAAATAATTATAATTGTACAGATGAAATTAGAAATTTCAAAACTTAATTTTTATATTAATTGTGAAATGGGACTTATTGTCTAAAAATTTATTTTTAAATATAATTTTACATTTAATATAAATTATGTTTACCTCACTGAATAACTAATATCGTGTTTGTTTACTTTGAATTAGAGTCTAGTAACACTCTATTTGTTTACTTTGAATTAGAGTCTAGTTACAGTCTATCTTATCTTTACCACGAGTCATTTTCCTTGACTAGCAATAAATCATTAAATTTAGTGCATATTCGTGGGTTGTTTATTAGCCGTATTTTCTGGGTCAGCTTGACTTGCCGATAGTGACCTATTTTAATGATTTGAATTATTAATATTATTAAATATATCGAAAAAATCTTCTATAAATAATCATATTGATCGAACATCAATAATAACATGATCATATTATATTGTTTCTAAAAAAAATTATGTTTAAAATAATTTTTAGAGTAGATCATAATTTTCTTTAAAATCAATGTGATCCAAATATAAAGCTATTAATATTCAATCAACTTATTTTTGTGTGGATAAGTTTTTTATGTTCTTTATAATAGGAACGATTTGAATCCTCGAAATAAACAACAAATACTATAAAAGAGAAATGTTAAGAGTTCTCTATTTCTTAAAAAATGGAGAAGATTGAGATCATCTCACACCATATATAGTGTGTGAGCCTAAAAAGTACATACTCAAATAATTAGGAAAAAGAGAGGCTAACAAGAAACAAGAGAACGAAGCCTCCACCGTACTCTTACTACTGGTTCTTGCAAAACACACTTTTTAACAGTTGGAGGTTCTATGATGTCCAAGTTAGATCGAACTTGAGAAATAAGAGTAAAGTAAAAGAGGGAGTATTTTTCTTCCTTTTCATTCCCTAACCCATGATGGTTAGGTAGAGTATTGGGCTTGGTTTGTCAGGAGTTGTCTTGTGATTTTTTTCCCTACAATTACCCCTCAACTTCTATATACTCTTTTACTCTTTTAGGAGGAGGTGGAATCTCTACATGCCTCAGGTTTATGTTGTGACGTTCAGATAACTATAACACTTTTGTCCTTAGGCAATCTAAGACTTCGATACTTAGACGAACCAGGCTTTTTATTTCTCGTCAAGTTAGAACTTTGTTGTTGCCTAGACATGATAAAACTTTTATGATTAGACGTACAAGGACTTTTGTGCTTAATCGAGCTACGTTTTGATTGGTGCCTAGGCCAACTAGGGCTTTTATACCTAGTTGAGCTCGGGCTTTATTCTTAACTAAACTAGGGCTTTGTTGTTGGTTAGACATGCTAAGGATTTTGTGCCTATACAAACTAGGGCTTTTGTGGCTAAGCAAGCTAGAATTTTATTATTGCCTAGTCGAGCTAGGGCTTTATTGGTGCCCATGCGTACTAAGATTTTGTACCTAGGCATATTAGGACTTTTGTGCCTCGCTGCGTTAGAGCTTTGATGGTCCATAGTTGAGCTAGGGCTTTTGTACCTAGCCGATTTAGGGTTTTATTGATGCCTAGCCAAGCTAGGTTTTGTTGTTAGGCATACTTAAACTTTTGTGCCTAAGCATACTAGGGCTTTGTAAGTACTTAGCCGAGCTAGGGCTTTGTTGGTGACTAGCGCTAGGCTTTGTTGTTATCTAGGTGTGCTTGAGCATTTGTGTCTTTTCAAAGGTTTATTATAAAATCGGTCGAAAAAGATCTTGAATGGCTAGATGAATAGGTCATAAAACTACATAGTAGAGAGCAAGAAGGTGGTAGCATGTCATCATTACTGAGCAAGGCGTACATTGGCCAAGCAGAGATCAAAATGGTCAAACAAAGAGTCCCTTGGCCGAGCAGAGGGCAAAACAGATAAGCAGAACAAGCCTTGGCCAAGCAAAGAATCTCTTCGCAGAGCAAAGAGCAGAATGGCCTAGCAGAACATCCCTTGGCCAAGTAGCAAGCAAAATGGCTGAGGAGAGAGTCCATTGGCCGAGAAAAATGAAAACACCTTGGCCAAGCAGTGAGCACAATAGCCAAGCAAAGAGTCCCTTAGCCGAGCAGAACATTCCTTTCATGCAGAGAATCCCTTGGTCGAGCAGAGAGCAGAATGGCTAAGCATAGAGTTCATTGGTTGAGCAGATAGCAAAATGGCCGAGCAGAGCATCCCTCAGCACAGTGAGGAAAATGGTTGAGTAGAACAAACATTGGTCAGTAGGGATTAATATGGTCAAGCAAGGAGTCCCTTAGCCGACTTGCAACGGATAAGAATTTCAAAGCCAAATTAGATCTGTGGATGGATTTTACATACAACGTTATATACAAATAGAGATTCTTAGATGGAGAAACATGAGGTATGGGTCCAGCCCCCATTTGATCAAAAAAAATAAAGAGAGAAGTTGAAATCCCCAAGTGTAGCTTCTGATCTAATTTTTGTGTGGTTACAAAAGGGTTTTTCTTTTGAAGGTTCTGGATTCTTGCAATCCATTAATGTTTGGAGACAGAAAGAGAAATATAAAAAGAGGACTTTCTTGGATCTCCTTGGACGTTCTTTGATTAGTGTGAGACTCATTACCGAGCAAAGAATAAACAGATCTAGCTTTATTTTTCTCGTCAAACTTCGTCCGTCCGTCCTTCCCATAGACAGCGCCAATTGTGTGAACTTAAAAAATAAATACTCACATAATAGTAAAGAAAATAATCCAATAAGTAAGAAGATAACGAAGCCCCCACCGTGCTATTATCAGGAGGTTATTGCAAAATAAACCTCCCGAACGGTCATCGATCGAAGGCCCTCAAATGCCTAAGTTAGATGGAAATTGAAAAAGAAGAGACAATAAAGTAAAAAATGAGATTTTTTCTAGTCTTTTACGTGTGAGGAGATGAACATATATATAAAGAGAGCTGAAAGTTAACTTTTGTAGTGTTGTCCCCGCACATCCTAACTTATAATAGCTAGATAGAAGATTGTCCTCTCATACCGTAAATCATAATAGCTAAGGGAAGTGTTAAACTTAGTTCCTTAGGGGTTGGTCTACCCAAATCAACCCCTAATGGTCTTTTCTCCCTACATATACATATAGAATATTGGAAAGTAGGGCAAAACCTTTTCCAACAGAAACTTCACTTGTGAGTGAAGGGTAGTCTTTCTAAAATGGATGTTTTAATTCACAAGAGTACACCTTCCAAGGAAAGATTACCAAAGTACTCAATGCCTCCTCCCATTCCTTTCTCACATTATTAAGAGGTTAAGATAATCCACCTAAATTTGACAGATTAATTGTTATATATATCTAGAATATTGGGGGTGTTAGTACAGATTAAATTTTAGCTTTTAACTTATAATTTAGCAAAAAGTTAAAAAACTTAAACAAGTGCGTGTGTGCGTTTACAATGTTTGCTTATAATTTTTTATTTTAAATTAATAAATACAAATTGTACCATTTTAAGTTGTAAGATTATAATTTTAAAAAATATTTATAATTTCTACTTAAATTTATAATCACATCTTTTCAATTTTAATATCTTTTGATAAGATGAACACATGAGGAAACACCACCTTGATCGTTCGGCAATACAATTGTTTAAATAAGTTAAAATTTATTTAACCAAATGTGATCATAAACTGTCAGTTAGGGTGTTTTGTGTAGATGAACTTCTGAACTTAGATTATGGTAGAAAAAAAAATATAATTATGACTTTAACAGAATTTATAAGTATTTGTTAAAATTATGAACTTATAATTTTAAATAGTAGAATTTATATTTTTTGATTTACAATTAGAAACTATATATAAACAAAAAACTATAAACCAAATTGTTTAGATATAATAATTAGTTCAATTAAAAGTTAAAAGTTAAGCACAAGCAAACACTCCTAAGTACAAAGAAAAGGATAGATTTTTTATAATTGACTTTTTTCAAATTTATTAAAAAAAATAACTAAAATGAATGGTGGACTTTTCCAAAAAAAAAATTTTAAAAACGAAAATGTGACTTTAAGCCCGGAATGTCTAAAATGTTTGACTTTTAGGAACGATAGTTTTTTTAGGGAAAAAAAAGTTATTATTTGGGATAATTTTTTGTGGAAGCTTTTTTACTTTTTATAAAAAGGTTAACCCAAAAAGACCCTTGGAGTGTCTCGCCGACCCTTGGTATCACAACTTGAAGAATTGGGTCTTTTTGGGTTTTGGGTGCACCGATATAGAATTATTCATTGCAATGAAAATTTTTTTTTTTTGCAAACATGTGAATAACAGAAAATGATACAGTAAATTACAGAAAATGATACATTAGTTACAAAGTGATGATAATGATATAATGATACTACATGTTCACTAATCATGTATTATTTTTTACATGATCTCACTAACCATGATATATTAAAT
>JAULJZ010024981.1:0-15466 GCA_032270985.1 Heliamphora pulchella | reverse complement strand
CTAGTCAACCTCATCTTCAACTCCTAGAATGCTGACTCACAAGACTCACTCCAAATAAACATAACTCCCTTCCGCGTTAGATACGTCATCGGCACAGTAAGTCTAGCAAAATCTTTCACAAACCGCCAATAGTAGCTTGCCAAACCCAGTAAACTGCAGATCTCAAAGATATTATTCGGTCGCTCCCAACCCATCACTACATCAATCTTCGAAGAATCCACTACTACTCTGTCTGTAGACACCACGTGTCCAAGAAACCTCACCTCGGATATCCAGAACTCGCACTTCTCGAACTTCGCATACAAGCGATGCTCTCTCAGAGTCTGTAGAATAACACGTAGATGGTCCTCATGTGCCTCTCTCGTGGGTGAATAGATAAGAATATCATCCACAAACACTACCACAAAACTATCCAGATATGGATGAAAAATTTGATTCATCAAACTCATAAACATAGTAAGAGCGTTCGTCAGACCGAACGGCATGACCAGAAACTCATAGTGACCATAACGAGTTCGAAAGGCGGTCTTTGCTAGGTCCTCGTCCTTAATCCTCATTTGGTGGTATCCTGATCTCAAGTCGATCTTCGAGAAACAACTCGATCCTTTCAACTGATCAAACAAATCATTTATCCTCGGCATAGGATACTTATTCTTCACCATCACCTGATTTAGCTTCTGGTAGTCGATCCACAATCACAAGGATCCATCGTTCTTTTTAGCAAAAGAGCAGGAGCTCCCCACGGTGAAGTACTCGGGCTTACATACCCCCTATCAAGTAACTCCTGAAGCTGTACCTTGAGTTCTCACAACTCAACTGGTGCAAAGCGGTAAGACGACATGGATATAGGAGTGGCTCCTGGAACTAGATCAATAGAAAACTCTACCTCGCAGCTCGGTGGCAACTCGAACACATCGTCAGGAAAGACGTCTAGATAATCACAAACCACAGGGGATAAATCTCCTCAGATCCCAACCGTCTCATCCAACATGAGAGCTAAAAAAGGAAACCCAGATTCCCTGGACTCCGAGCAACACCGGGCATGGACGCCAAACCCTCATCCTTATCACCCAGGAAACGAAAGCAATCACCCGCCGGTGTACAAATTGATACCCTCCATCGATCGCAATCGATAAAGGCATGATAGGTGGTCAACCAGTCCATCCCTAGGATGACATCAAACGTGGTCATGTCTAGAATGATAAAGTCAAACTCTAAACAACGACCGATGACCTCCAACACGCAGGATCTACAAACGTGACTCAGCATTACACTCCCACTGACTGTGGTCTCTACTCTCAATGCACTACCCAACAAGTCTGTCTCCAACCCCAATGCAGATGCAAAAGTCGATGAGATAAATGTATGCGATGCTCCCGTGTCGATAAGAACACTAGCCTATGATCTATATACTAGGAGAGTACCTCTGATCACGAATGTGGTAGCTGTAGCATTGGGCACTACCGGTGCTTAGAACTGGGGTCTGCTAGAACATATGCTATAGCCTGTCCACTACGGCCCTGAACCGTCAACTGTCTGCCAGACTGTACTGAGGCACCACCCTCTGTAAACCTGGACGTTTGGGCTCTAGGCTGCTGATACGTCTGTCGTCCCTGAGCAGATGGAACAGCTGGTGCTCCTGATATACTCTGAATGCTCCCTCCTCTGGGACAGTTCCTCCTAATGTTCCCAGACTGACCACACTCAAAACATATCGGTGGTCCTCTTCCCTGAGGCTGAGCAGGTGCTGATCTCAGAACTTGGCCCTTCAGCTGGCACTCAGGTGATCGATGCCTTGGCTGCCGGCATCGATAATAAATGACCTCTCTCTGCTCTAGCTTTCCTGTAGAGGCTATTGAAGGTGCAAGCGTAGAAAATTATGGCTGATATGACCCTACCAGATAGGAACTTGGACCAAACGACCAGTGGTGCTTCCTCCTCTGCCCCTAAGACTGCGTACGTCCCCCATCTTGCTGACTCCTACTCTCTCTATCCCGGTGGGTCTCGTTCAGGGTGTCTTCCACTTTCATGGCTGTCTCTATTAACTCTGTGAAGACCTGCATTCTGAATGCTGCCACTCTATCTCAGATAGATGGCCTCAAACCCCGTTCGAACCTCTTCGCACAAAATTCATCAGTAGGCACGATCTCTTGTGCAAATCGGGACAAGCTAATGAACTCGGCCTCATACTAAATCACTGACATCATTCCCTAAGTAAGAAAAAGGAAGTCCTCCCTAAAACGATCCCTCAATGTCGTGGGAAAGTACTTCTCTAGGAATGCATTCGTGAACGCCTCCCAAGTGCCTCCTACTGTAGTCCTGGCGAACTTCCACTGCGTATCAGGACTCCCTCTCAGTTGGAAGGTAGCGAATGTAACCCTCAGATCCTCTTCCTCTATCTGAAGCGTATCCAAGATCCTGGTAACCAGCTCCAGCCATTCAGTGGCTACAGTGGGGTTGGGATCCCCAAAAAAGGTAGGAGGGTCTAGTCGGTGAAACTCATGCATCGCGACCGTTGCCCTCGGCTCTGGTACACTCTCCCTACCCCTAGCAGCCTCTTCCAGCTGCCGGATGGAGCCTACCATCTCACGCAACAGATCAACCCCATCAACTGGTCCTTAGGGTGCATTAGCATCCCCAATATCTGGGACTGGAACATCCCTTCGGATAGAACCACGGTCACAGCCTCGTCCTCCCCGCACGGACATAACTTTATACGAAAGCAACATAGCAAGGTAATCTTTCATATAACATGCCATTGCTAACATAAAAGACATAACACACATACGCATGCTAACACATAGCCACTTAAGATCATGTTAACACATCTCACATACTGAGGAGAACTGACAAGAAAGACGCGTCCATTTAGATAACCTACTCAGATTCCCTACTAGAAAACACGTCGGCCAGACGGCTTTTTAACTTGGCTTCCAAGCTTGTTAACCCAAACGCCCAAAGGCAATACTAATCAATCCTAAGGTCCAACCTCCATACCCATGTATACACAACTATTATGCTGAACAGGCTATCATGCATAAGGTAGAAACACTTAAACACATGCAAACAAGCACATACACATCCTCACAAGGTGATGTACCCTTTTTCTAATGGCTCTTAGGTATTCGAACCCAAAGCTCTGATACCAAGTTGTCATGGCCCAACTCTAGGGTCACGCGAAAGCCCATCAAAACACCGTTTATAAAAAATAAGATATTTAGTTGGAAAACCATCAATTTAAAATATACAGCATTTGGATAAAAGAATACCCAAGGTTCATCTATGATAAACAGTAAACATACATTTCCATACATGCATAAATATATTGCCTCAAGGCCTACAAAACTTGCCTTCGAAAATAGGCATCACATGTAAGAATACATGTCTCAAAAACAAAAGAAAAACTAATACAAGTCTTCCACCACCACGGGCACCTCTAGGTCAACTCCTCATGTTCACCTATACCTGAAAAAGGTTTGCACAAAATCCCACACCGTGAGCCGAAGCCCAATAGAAACATACTATAAAGCTGTAAAGTAAGATATGCAATCATATAGTATGAGCTGACTCAGCCATAGGAGTCTAAAAAGGGTTTTCTATCCTTAAAATCATGCATTGCAACCATGCAAATAATCTGCCACAGTTAAGGAAAAACAGTAATCAAGATGCAATTTTCGACTCAGAACACACAACCGAGGAAACAGATAAAATAGTGACAAAATAGTATTCTCCGCTCGGATCACATAACCGAGAAAAATAAGATAAAATGAAACCTATGTACCGACTCTGTCAACTCATGAAAAAGGTAACAACTATAGACTCCTGCCCATTACCTATCCCTGAACCACTTAAGGCCTGCTAGGTAATGACAAGTTCTATACGAAGTTACAACAACACAGCCACACACGGGGGTAGCCGGCTCTTTAAGGATTGCCATAACCGAGGGAAGAAGCACCCAATGCTCTTTACGAATTGCCATGACCGAGGGAAGAAGCACCCACCCAATGCTCTTTACGAATTGCTACGACCGAGGGAAGAAGCACCCAAACATAAACATTGCTACGGTACATCTATGAATCATTCAAAATCAGTACGTAGCTCAACTACAAAAAATCGTAAAATAGTTATACAGTTATACATCAACATGTATATAAAAAAATCTAAAATCCATCAACATGGAGATCTACTAGCATGTAAAAAGATACTCCTATCAAAACGTTTTAAAAACTGAGACTCAATCCCAAGGGTTAGCTCTAAACAGCCAAAAGAAAACAAATTTTCAAGTTTTTCACAAACCTCCATTTTCAAAACTACCTTTTGAGAACTACGGATATCAACGCATCCGAAATGCAAGACCTCACAATTCTATTGGTTAAAACCACTCGAGAATAGCCAATCTCAAATACATCAAAAATTCTCAAAACTGCCCAGACCCTCAGTCGACTGAGCCCACTCACCCAGTTGACTGAAAACACGTTGCAAACCAAGAAAACCAAAACAAAACCATTTCAGTCGACTGACCTCCCAAGTTCAGTCGACTGACCTTCCCTAGAAACTATTTTTGAGTTACAATTTCAGCTTCTAAACCTCGAATCTGAGGTCAGTCGACTGACCTCCCAAAACCACGGTCAAGTCGACTGACCTTCCCTAGAAACTATTTTTGAGCTACGATTTTAGCTTCTAAAACTTGAATCGAAAACTCGAAACTCCCATTCAACACCCTCGGACATACACATGCCCAAGCTTAACCCGAAAACCTTGAAAGAAACTCTCGAAATATGATTCCATCCAACCGAAATGATGAAAAACGATTTTAAACTAAAAATCCGATTTATCAAAACATAAATCACTTTTTCATGTATTTTTAAGACGGTAAAATTATACACGATTACACGTAGTATCCCTTTAAGACAATAGAGTCTAGGATCCTACCTCGATGAGTTAAAAACTCAAGGCTTCGATGTACATGCAAAATCGAGCTTCGTCGAAATAAAATTTTATCCGGATGAATGCGTCGACCACCGTGCCAGTAACAAGAATCGATCGTTAGATCGTCGAAAATCGAGCCACGACCCTCGAGAAGTTAGAGGGAAGGTAGAGAGAAAAAGGAAACTTAGCGAGTAAGTTTTGAAAATATCTAACTACAGATATTTATAGAAAAATATTTAAAATTTTTTTTTTTTTTAAAATTTGCACCATAACTCCCAACATCCCAGGAACCAACCCCACATGCATATCTAAATCCGATCATGCATCAAAACGCATATAAACATGTTAAAGCAAAAACGTTGAAACGCGCGTCGAAAAACGTCGAACATGTGTATATCACAAAAAAAAAAGAAATGGAACCGGGTCTCACAGGCTTGGTCTTCTCGACTGAGGATACCGGTTGGTAGAGATTTTGACAGTGGGTTATTTGTGAGTTACAAAGCTTGGCTACAACCGGAGATAGAGTGCAGAGCAGGATAGGAAGGGGATGCAAAGAGAAGGAGGACTTGATTTTGTTTTGTTGTACCTTAATATTTTTCTTGTTTCTCCTTTTTAAACTTCTTAGGATGAGGACTTGTGAACCTCTCTTACTTTTGAAAATTGTGTTGGTGAAACTCATTAATGAAAGTTTCTCCACTTCTAGTTTATGGTGCCCTTTTAAAATTGTTCTTTAGATTTTTGTTCTTTCAATATAACCATTTTATTAGAAAAACTTAAAATAAGTTTTTACATTGATCCTGCTACTTGAAACATGGTTACAAAGGGGGAATTTCAACTTTAAAGGTTTGGGCTGAACTTCTGACAGAAGCTAACATAGTTCGAGGCTCGGGTTGCACTTGAGTATTGATGCTCTCCTTTTGCGGGCTTTCTCTCAGGGGTAAAAGCTTTTAAGCTGGTCTGAATTGATGGGTGTAGAGAAAATATTTTCATCTAAATCCGTAAGAATGGCAGCGCCTCTTGGCATCAAGGTCTTGATGAGATAGGGCCCGGCCCAATTAGGTTTGAACTTGCCCTTTGGATTAAAGATTGGAGCTCTGATCTCTTTAAGGACTAAGTCACATTCCTTCAAGTTTCGAGACTTAACCTTCTTGTTAAACACCCGAGCTATCCTTCTCTGATATCCTTGAACATGGAACAAGACTCTAAGCCTTCTTTTGTCAAACAGGAGTAACTCTTCGAACCTGTCCCTCTACCATTCTGGCTCGGGGATATAGCTTTCAGCTATCATTCTTAGAAACGGGATTTCCAATTCTATAGGCAGAACTACTTTCATTCCGTAGACTAAAGCATAGGGCTTTGCTCCAGTAGAAGTTATAATTTATGTCCGGTATCCCCAAAGCGCAAATGGTAACTTTTCTAGTCAATCCTTGCTTCCCTCTAACATTTTCTATAGGATCTTCCTCACATTCTTATTTGCAGCTTCCATAGCTCCATTGGTTTGTAATCTATACGGTGAAGACTTATGGCTGATGATTCGATACTCTTCCAAGGGTCTAGAACTTCTCCTTGAAAGTGGGAACCGTTGTTAGAAATTATCTCATGTGGAACTCCGTACCGACAAATGAGATTTTCTTTGATGAATCTGGCTACTTGGGAGGCTTTCAAGACTAAGTAAGAGGTAGCTTCGACCCACTTCATGAAGTAATCAATTGCCACGAAAATAAACTCATGCTCATTCGATGCTTGGGTGTAACCTTCCCTATTACGTCAATTCCCCAAACTGAGAATGGTCAGGGTAAGGTCATGTTATAAAGCTGAGATGGCAATATATGCGTGCGGCTTGCATGGATCTAGCATTTTCGATACCTTTGGACGAACTGATGGTAGTTTGCTTCCATGGTCATCTAAAAATATCCTTGGTGTAGGATCTTCTTAGCCAGCATCATCCCACTCATGTAAGGTCTGCAAACTCCTCTATGAATTTCTCTCATCACCTCGCGTCCCTCTTCCGTGTCGACACAAAGCTTATTGACTCATAGATATCCTCCTTTGTACAGTTTTCCTCTATAGATCACAAATTGTGCATTGAGTCTTCTGATAGCTCTCTAGTCCTTTTTACTCACTCGGCTCAGATATTCTCCTTTCTCGATAAAATTTTAAATGTCATGATACCATGGTAGCATGTCATTGGCTTCTTGGGTAATAGCAATGTTGCTGATTGCAGGTGCATTCTTTTGTTGAATTTTCAAAGGCCTCGTCCTTACCCCGGATGGTATGTTTATCATTGATACTAGAATGGCCAAGGCATCGGTGAACTTGTTCTAGAGTCTCGGAACACGAGTGAACACCACACTTTCAAAGTAGGGAATTATTGTCTCAAGTTCTCGGTGATATTGAACTATCTTTTCTTCTTTAACCTTCCACTCTCCTTTTACTTGAGATATAACCAAAGTTGAGTCTCCTATAATCTCCAATTTTCTTGCCCTAGTTCCAAGGCGACTTCTAATCCGACTAAGCATGCTTCGTACTCGGCCTGATTGTTAGTAACCTCAAAACTTAACTTAAAAGCAAAAGGAATATGAGAATCATCAGAAGTGATAAGGAGTATCCCTATTCTGTATCCGTATTGGTTTGAGACTCCATCAGAATAGAGGGTCCACAGATCGTTCTCAATCTTTAGCACTTGCTCATCGAGAAACTCAAACTCAAACTCTTCTTCTTCGTTGATAGGGTGGTTGGCCAAGAATTTTGCAACAGCTCTCCCTTTTACTGATTTTCTTGTGACATACTACAAATCAAACTCGGCTAGCATCAACAACCACCGGGCCAACTTTCCTGTCAATGCTGACTTCTTAAAGTGGTATTTGAGCGGGTCCATCCTTGAGATTAGAATAACTTGGTTTACTAGCATGTAATGACATAAATTCCTAGATGCTTAAACTAGTGCCCAGCAAGTTTTTTCCAAAGGCGTATACCGCCGTTCGCATTCGGTCATCTTTTTACTCAAGTAATAGATAGCTCTTTCTACCTTGGCTTTATCTTCCTGTGCAAGCATACACCCCATTGTTGAATCAGTTACTGATAAGTATAATATCAGAGGATTGCCAAGTTTTGGTGGTGACCAAACCAGAGGATTTTGTAGATAATTTCTTATGGCATCGAAGGTGTCTTGACATTTTTAATTCCACTGAAACTTAGTCCCTTTCTTTAAAAGTCGGAATAAAGGTTCACAGGTAGTGGTTAGTTTAGCGATAAATCGACTGATGAACTGAACTTTCCCTAAGAAACTCCTTGCGTCCTTCTTGGTTCTTGGAGAGGGCAATTCGTGGATGGCTTTGATCTTTGGCGGGTCTACCTCTTTGCCTCGCTGTGTGATCATGAATCTAAGCATCTTCCCTGCTGTAACTCTGAAGGCACACTTCTGTGGGTTCAAGGACATTCTATACTTTTTGATCCACTCGAAGAACTTCCTTAGTGCGACGACGTGTCCCTCTCGGGTTTTGGACTTCACGATCATGTCATCCACATATACTTCCACTTCCTTGTGTATCATGTCGTGCAATAATGTGGTCGCAGCCCTTTAATAAGTTGGTCCCACGTTCTTCAGTCTGAACGGCATGACTCTATAACAGTAGGTACCCCAAGGCATTTTGAAGGTAGTCTTCTCTCGGTCTTCTGGAGCCATCAAAATATGGTTATACCCTGAAAATCCATACATAAAAGACAAGAGCTCGTTCTTAGCGGTGTTGTTTACCAATATGTCTATGTGGGGGAGAGGGAAGTCATTCTTCGGATTAACCCTATTGAGATCCCAAAAGTCGACACATACTCGGATCCTTCCATCCTTCATTGGTACTAGAACGATATTAGTGACCCATTTCGAGTACTTTGTGACCATGAGGAATCCGACGTCTATCTGTTTGGTAACTTTTTCCTTGATCTTGAGCGCCCAATCTGTCCTAATCCTTCTTAGCTTTTTCTTGACGAGTTTGGTATCGAGGTACAAATGTGGCCTAATTGTTCATGTTCCTCTAAAGACAGCGTAGAACGAACCTAAACCATTTGTGGTTCTTTTTCATTATTAAAATTTATTAAAACAGTTTCTTCAATTATTAGTTTAGCTCGCATTCTTCTTCTTTTTCTATTAAAAGTTTTAATTATTGGGGGATATCCTCCTCAAATTCATTAAAATCTTCGGAATCAAGACAATATTTGAGACACAGTAAGGTAAGCGAAATTCGGTTTCATTTCATTGATTTCAATAGGGGTTACATCCTAGGACTCAAAATAGAAAGCACTTCGGATGCCATCAGACGCATTCCCAGCAACCTCGTCGTTACAAACATTGACCACAGACTCGGTGAAAGAAATTTCAATAGATTCAAATTCTAACTCACTTGTTACATCGTGTATAAGAAAAGATTTAAAAGACTGACTCTTTTTTATTTTAGTTGCATCCATGATAAGTGAGGTGTGATCTGCAAGTGCATCAGCTTCCATCATCAGCATGTCCTCATCTTCATTGTTGCCTATACGAACTCAGGCTATCTCTTCATCGAAGAAAGAACTCAAATCTCCTTCTTCGCAATGAACCAGCCAGTCTATCAGTACCTTCTCGGTGAACCACATCAACCATATTTTTTCCTCACCCTCATCATCGGACAACTGATGACCAAAAAAGATCTCCAATCCTAATAGTTTTTGTTTAGTCTCCTCATATATTCATGGTTTAAAAAATCCACAATAAGAGAAATCATCCCCTTCCTTGACAAAGCGACCATTCAACATCGGCTCATACTTACCCATGCTTGAATCTTCTAGTTCTGGCTTGTATCTCAGTCCGTATCCATGGCAATTATGGTTCACAGGGATTGGTTCTGAAATCCATTGCAGATGCTCACCTAATCCCATGCCTGGAAAATAGGATATCTCCTTCATCATGGCTACGACCTTCGGATTCACATAACTCCCTTCATCATTCATCAGAACTTGTACGGCCTTGGTCTCGTCAAAGTCAAACCCGTTTAAAAAGAAATCCTCATCTTCATGTTGGATTTCAAGAAGTGGGATCGCATCACTGATCGGGGCCTTCATGCTAGTTTCACCTGGTATAGTGATACTTACTCTCTCTTTAATCAGCTTTATCTTTTGGTATAGGGTGGATGGGACTGATTTAATTGATGGATCGTGCAGCCATGGCCTTTCTAATAGCAGATTGAATGACGCTGACACATCAAAAACATAAAACTCTACTTCACTCTCCAAAGCTCCCACTGTTACAGCGAAAGTCACCAATCCCAAGACATCTTTTCGCGTGTGATCATATGCTCATACCCGCTGTGCACTCGACTTAAAGTGTTGCGTCTTCAATCCTAGGCAGTAAGCAGGTCGCAGTGGGCATACATTGAGGGTGGAATCGTTGTTGACCAAAACAATCGGTACCCATTTTCCTAGACATTTGACGGTTAAATGCAACGACATATTGTGGGATGGCCTCTCTGCTGAAAAGTCCCTGTTACTAAAGGCGATAACACTAAACTGCTTCTCGGGTATAAGCATTCTGATCAACTGATCGGGAGATACATCAATCGGGCTGCCGACACTGTTCAAAGCCTTTGAGACAGCCTATCATTGCTTGTGGGACGCTGGAAGTAACCCCCAGATGCTCACATTGGCTTGCGTTTTGTTAAGCTACTTTAAAACTATATCCTCTTCTTGATTGTCTTCATTTCTGTTTGCTTCCTTGGCTCTTTTGTGCCCCTACTTGGTTGCCCCTTCTCTAGTTATACGGGATTAAAATGTCTCCCACTCCTTGTCAGATTCTATATCTGCTCTTCGGGCTCATATAGTCCTTCAAACTAGTCAACCACTTCCCGAATCTCGACCACCAAGCACCCTTTCTCTCGGAAGGCCCAGAAATTATCTATGCTAGTTTTTCCTCCATTGTTTCCTTCATCTCTCTAGAAATCATCCTCAATTCCCATTAAATTTTACGAAAACCAATCAGACTCTTCACCGATATTGACCTCTAGCTCAAAGAGTTGTGGCAGTGATACTTCGTCAAATTGGTCTTCATAACCGTATGGCGGGGGAGGGCCCCAAGGCTCCTACAGGCCTCCATGGTCACGTGGTTCTTCGACTATCGGGTGCCATTCCGACACGTCTTCTCCTTCGTCATATTTTATGTCCGTTTATTCCTGCTCTATCTCTTATAACTCCCACATATCGTTCTCTTCTTGGTAATTCCATTCGATAGAACATAAGATAGGTCCCTCGAGTAGAGGTGTTCTCGGTTTTGGCTCATGAAGAAGAATATTATATATAGAAGGATCGAATGCAAGACTTGTGATTTCCAATAAATTCACTTGGGGTGAATTTTTCTCTTTCCCTCTCAGCTCCTTCTTCTCCTTGACTTCCATATTGACTGGTGGACTTTCTTCCTGCTTACTCTCACTGTCAACGCCCTTTCCCTTCAAGGATTCTCCTATTTCTAATACAGTTTTTCCTATTTCTTCTGTTTCAAAACTCGAGTTGGCTTCCCCATACCAAGCTGCCCCTCGGTGCCTGAAACACTCCGGTTCGAACCCTAGTAGTAACCCCCTAGAATGTAACAATCCAGCCCAGATCTTAGTTGTAACAGCCTAGACTGTAACTACCCATGGAGTGATCTAGCTCAAACCCTAGTATTAGCAACAGATAGGCAACGAGAACCTAGGTTGCTATATGAATAAAAGGAAACCCTAAATAACTCGAAACCCTAAAAGACACCAAATACTTAGAGGAAAAGCCCTAACACTCAAAAAAGTCTCGGAACAACTTAAATTAAGTAAATAACATAAAATATTAAATTAAAAATTAAAAATTCTCTTAATTAGGGTAAAATGACCATTTTGCCCATAGTACAACAAAAAGTCCTAAAAATTTAAAATTTGACACATGGACACCCAAAATCAGATATTTATATACAATTAATTAATAAAATACAAACATAACAACAAAAATGACCAAATTGCCCATGCATGGCCTGCCACCTAGGGATATGTGCCCCAAAAATTACTTTTTTCCTTTTTAAGCACAAAAATGAGAAAAATGTATAAATTAAGTTTTATTTTGACCCAATACTTTTTGTACAAGTAATATACATACTAATATAATAATATAGGTCAACAAAAGAAAACAATAATTATTTAAAGTCTCTACACAATAAATAAGTCAAAAAGCAAATTCTAGTCAAATTAACTTAATTTAGCTTAAAAGTCTACACTTATTTATTTAATTACTATCAAAATTATGATAAATCATGGAAAGACCAAATTAATTATAAATACATTAATATAATAGATTTTAGTAGGTTTAGGTACATAAAATTAATATTTTATGCATTTATAATCACAAAAATGTATTTTATGCAATTATAATCACAAAAATGTACCAAAATACAAATTAAAACCCAAATTAATTGCCAAATCAAATTTTTAGTCTCCTAAACACTGCATGGCCGAAATCCCCCTACCCCAAATCTGATTTTTCATATCTCAAACAACCCCCACCCTCATGCAACCAACAGAGATTTTACAAAATTCAAATTTAAATTTCATGTAATAATTAAGCCCCATTACATTTTTTTTTCTATAAAAACATAGCATAACCCCATTCTCTTGAGACACATTCGGCTGAGAGAGAGAGTGAGAGAGAGAGAGAGAGCAACCACAAAACATTCTAAGTGTTTTAAGAGAGGAGGAGAAGAGAGAAGGAAGGAAGGAAGGAGGAACCAAGGAGAAATCATTAAAGCCAAGTCCATTTATTCTTCAATCTTTTTGAGCATCAAAAGAGGTAAGAAACTCCCATAAACCTTCTGGTATTCTCCCACAGGATACCCCTTAATCCATCTCTATAACAAACCCTATGAAAAAGAAATGAAGAATAACTTAAAAAAGGCATCGTAGATGCAAATAGTGGATTGCTAGGGCAAGATTGTGCTTTATATGTGCTTGCATGTGTATGTTTTTAAGTTATATGACTTAAACATGTTTTGGAGTTTTGATTTATATGAGTTTAAGACATGCATGCAAAGAAAACACATTAAGAATGCACACAACACAAGCTAAGCAACTAAAACCCTAAGTTACCTGATTTTCTAGACTTACATATTTTCTGACACCAACTTTAAAATACCATAACTAATTGTAAAAAAATGATCTTAAAATGATTATTGTGTATAGATCTTGCTTTTTGAGTTATCTTTCATACAAAATTGGTTTGAAGTGATTTCGTTGGGTAGAACTCCAGATATTTTATTTTTACCAAAGAGTGTCAGATCTTGACCATTCTGAGTTGCAAACTACGTTAGAGTGAGAACTGAGTTTAGGTCAAAATATAAAACTTGTAGAGGACATATTTATCTTCTTGTCCACCAAAAATGAGCTAAAAATATGTGGTCCTGATAAGTTAAAGCCCTTCCCAAAGTCACTGTTGAGGTTTAGTGACTGACAGACCTTTCTGTCACACATTTTTGTGTGACCCAAAACCCAATTTTTTAAACATCAAACCCAAACGTGGTAAACATGAAAAATATAGCTAACATATTAAAAGAATTACTGAGCAAACATCAGCCCAAAATACCCTTGGATGATACCCCAAAGGTTTTGAGAATTCTTTGTTAAAATCATATTCTGCAGACCATTTTTAGGCTGGCTGAACCCTTTTTATAAATTGGCCAAAATCTCAAATGTTTTCCATATAACTTGCCTTAGTACAAAACATGAAACTTGTAGAAAACATCTTAAACTAGAACTCCACCAAATATCAGATCCATATCCGTCAAATTGATGCTCCAAAACTGTGACCAACAGAGGCTTAATTTCTATAAGTTTCTTTGTAAAATGATGAAGGGTTTTTACAAAAATAAATTAAATAACCTTTTTACCTTAGGAATTGACCTTGGTGATAAATATGAAAGTTATAGAAAATATTTTTATCTAATTGGTGTTAAAATTTCAGAAATTAAATCAATGTCTAAGTACTTCAAAAAGCTGTCGCAACTTTGAAACTAGCAATTAAACTTGTACCTAAAATTGGCTAAGTGTTCGAATAATGTGTCACTTATGAGACTTGAGTGTGTGAACCTTATATGAAATTTTTAGGTAATTAGTATATGAAAATGATGCTTTTGATGAAATAAACTCATACCGATGGTTTGATTCTATGTCGCTTAAATTATGATTATGTTTTGTATACTTGTACTTAATGCTTTAGCAAGTTATACCATATGCTATGTTATGTTTATATACCATGCCATGTTTAGTTTCATACCATACTATTGTTAAGTTGTACTTCAAGAAACGAGTTGTTGTACCATAAGCATCATTGCGTTGCACTTGGGGCATCTTGTGGGTTGGGTTTTGTGAGCAAATTATTAGCCAGAGGATTTAGAATAACGATGGAGGATTTAGAATAATTTCATGATTAGAGAGTCCTTGTTGATGGGGGTGTTGACAATGGGTCATATACGTCCTGAGCCATGTTATGTCTTGAGCCGTGTTATTTCTTAAGTCGAACAGCCGCTATACGCTGTTGTGATCAGGAACGCTGATGAACGAGAACCTAATATACGGGAAAGTAGTGGTACCATTTGGGTTATTATATTGTTATGTAAACTTTAGGCCATGTACGTCCTGAGCCGTGTTACGTCCTGACCCGTATCACGTCTTGAGCCGAACAGCCGCTATACGCCACTGTGATCGGGAACACTGACGAATGAGAACTTAATGTAGGGGAACGTAATGGTACTATTCTGATTATCGTGTTGGATAAGATCGACCTTGGGTCATATACGTCTTGAGCCGTGTTATGTCCTGAGCCGTGCCACGTCTTGAGCCGAATGTCTGCTATACGCCGTCGTGATCGGGAACGTTGGTGTACGGGAGCCTAACGTACAGGAACGTAAAGACGTTACTCACAATTTGATTGGTTCATTTATAATTTGGTTGGGCAACTGCATTGCATTCATCTACATCACACACTCGCACAATTGTTCTTACATATGCTTACCCTGTTGAAAACGTTAAATTATTTGTCTATTTAGCCTTAAAATTATATTAAGTATTATATGATATGTATTATAGGATATTTTGTTGTGAGTTTGTTAGACAGTTTAGGGAATTTGCTTCTAGGCTCCAGCTCATGGCATTCGTGCCGCAGGTAAAGAAGAAGAATAGTTTGTTGAGGGTACATTCATAGGAGAAAAAGACTTCGAGGAGCGAAGAGAGTAGCAGAAGGCAAAAGATCCCAACTTTGCCGCTTGAAGACGTAGGATGTCTACCTTTTTGATCTTTTGTTTTCTAAAAACAAAACTGTAGCTCAACTACAAAATCTTTTTCCTCAAAATACATTATACATGTATATAGATCAATCCATCAACATAGAGATCAAAATAAAATATTTTCAAAATACTTTTCTCCATTTTCAACAAAACGTTTCAAAACCTGAGACTCAACCCCAAAGGCGAGCTCCAAACCTCCAAAACACCAAGTGTTGA
>JAULJZ010024960.1:0-12617 GCA_032270985.1 Heliamphora pulchella | reverse complement strand
CGGTATTTCTCATCGTTATCATCTTCGAACCATCGGGAGCTGTGGCCGTCGGTGGCACTCATCTCTCTCTCTCTCTCTCTCTCTCTCTCGAAAGTTTCTTTCTTGGGTTATTTATGGCGTTCGATCTGTGTCGTCTCTGATAAAGGTATATTCCCTTCTTCTTCTTATGGGATTTGATCGCCATGCTTGTTTCTTATTTTATAGAGAAAAATGAAAAAAATTATTTGCTTTTCAGTAACGCACAAGACCCACTGGTATTAATTCATAGGGTTTAGTGAAAATTCTCATCTATTGCTGATAAGTTTGCATATACGCACGTACTTGTGACATATGGGATTTGGTCGCCGTGCTTGTTTTTTCATTCTATGGAGAAAAATGAAAATAATTATTTGCTTTCTGTAGCGCATTAGACCCATTGGAATTAATTCATGGGGTTAATCAAATAGTGAAATCTCATCTATTACTGGTAATTGACGTTGGGAGGATTTGTTGTTTCCTTTTTAGTTCTTCGAATTTTGTATGTGTCGTTTCGCTTAGATGTTTAATTTACTAATTTTCTTTTGTTGTGCTTTTGCGATACAAAAATGATAAGAACCCAGAAAACACACACAGTTTTACTCGCAATTTGAAACGAGTGGTTGAAATTTAACTGTGTACTGTGGGACAAGTAAATCTGACCCGCTCATTTTGAATTGTGGATAAAATTATGGATAAGTTTCATGGGTTTGTAATAGTAGTGTTTGTGATGTTGATGGGTATTTTTTCCTTCAATTTTTTCCTTTCTTTTTAAAGGAGGAAGAAGGCTGTGATTGTTTCATAAAAAATTGCTACAATTTAGCTTGAATGGAGGCTTGTAGAGATTTCATACAATGGCTTGGGCCTGACATTTCTATGAAGATTCTCATGTCTTTGGAAGACCCGTCTGAGCTTGTCCGTGTTAGTTCAGTTTCAAGTACTTGGCGCCAATTTGGTGAGCTTATTAGATGCCAATTCTGACTTACTTCAACTTCTATCTTTACTATACTAGCCTTCCCTTCCACTATATTGTTGCCGTCTTTGCATACTGCATCTTCCGTTGAACTTTGTTCATTTAATCTCAAAAAAGTCTCCAATCTATACAATTTTGTGCTCCGTTATCCATGTTCAAATTCTAGCTTTTATGAAACTTCTGAATGTCTATATGATTCCTTTGATTATAATAAAGAACACTTCATTTCAGTTACAGAACAGGTTCTTACCTTTTTTACCTGGATAACTGTTGATCATTGAATGGTTGATGGACAAAAGAGAAATACAACAGAAGTAGTTGGTCTGGTTTTTTGATTGTTGCTGACACAGGTTTACGTCTCATGCAGTCATTGCAAATGGCCTCTCTAAGCAGCTTTGTTTAAGAATGTTTCCTGAAACATCAAGTGTTTTGCATGCTATTGAAGTGAAAAACATCATAGAACCTGTAGAAGTTTGGCCTGACAAGTCTATGAAATGGGATTGCTTGGAGAGGGATCATAGGGTCTATTCCTTTTTAGCTCGAGGTCTTACCTCTTTCATGAGAAAAGATTGTATTTCAGAGGCCATTAGTGCATCCAGCACTGATAATTACCCTGAAGAAAGCATTGAGAATACTTTGGAACCAAGAGATAAGGTTGGACAGAGAGCTTCATACTGGTCAAGTGAAGGCAAAATTGATCCTGTAGTTCCTGAGATGTTAGTCTATAAGCTGATTTCAAAGTTTTGCATTATAACTGAAATCCATGTACAGCCATTCCAAGGTTAATCTTGAAACTCCGTTTACACGTTGTGCTTGTGCTTGTTCAGACTCAGATTTTTTAATTTATTTTTCATTTTACTGACAAACTGTGTTCGTGTATCAGCATATTTTCAGTTTGGATTTCCTATATATTCAGCAAAGGCTGTGCGATTTCAAATGGGACATCCCAAGTCCCCAGTGGAAAGAGGAAGTAACTCCAGAGATGAATATGAAGCTGGCCACGAGTCCACTGGCAGTGCATTCGTATGGACATATACCTCACCGGAATTTCCAATGGCTCAGGTGAGTTTCACAATCTTTATGTGGGTTCTTTACAATTCTTTTGGTAGGACAAAAGGCTGATGGGCGGAAGTAAAATGGGAGAAGAATGAGGGAGAGGTGAAGACAGTTTCCTTTTTTGTAGGAAGCAGAGGAGGGGGGAAGGTTTGGGGTAGATCTCCCTGGGTCCACCAAAATCAATTGCCTCAAAATGGTTGGAATGGAAACCGGGAAAAATGAAATGAATTTTTTACTTTCAGATATTTGCCCTTCAAAAGACTATATTAATATTCAGAAGTATATTGGTAAACTAAGGTAACTCAATTCTGCCGAACCAAACTGGCAGAGGAAAAGGCTCTCAGCCATTCCTTTTATCTTGTAATTCATCCCATTTAATATCCCTTGGTACCAATCAAATCATGTATTTTCCCATTCAGTGTAGTAAAGAAGATTTGGCATTATTCTTCTGTGTATTGGGATTCTATCTTGGCGAGCTAATAAGTAACAACTATGAAGCTTTGGGCAGACATCTTTTCCCTTCCTGTGTAGACCGTAGATATTCTTCAGCCAATGATTTTCTATGTTGTTGTCTTGAATGCACCATATGTTTTAGGAAAGAAAACTGACAAGCATCTCTATTCTCTACTATTATGACATTATATGCATCTGGAAAATGAATATAAATGATTGCTCTTCAGAGCTTAAGATATGGTAGATGCTGTGTTTGGAGTAAACTGAAGTCCTATTTAGTTTTCTTTTACTATATCTCTAGCATTACTTAAAAATCTGAAAAGTTTAGATGTCTTAATTGATGTCAGGAGAACTGCTTGCAAAAGTTCAAGCTTCCAGAACCTGTTCTTTGCATCGGCGGAATCCTGCAAATAGAGCTGTTGGGTAGGGTACAGAGGCAAGAAATGGATGGTTTATTTTATATATGGTTAGTTCCTCCCAGTCCTATCTCCTATAATTGTTACTCATACTTATTTCTTTTCGGGACTGAATTGTGGTTATGCTATGCGGAAGACCATTTCTGAGTGATGACCATATGCTAGATAAATTTTAGTGTTTGAATTTTTTCAGGTGATGCTGTGAATCACAATTTCCAAGGTGGAGCTTCATCTTTGGGCTTGTCTAAAGAATAAAATGAACTATAGAATGTATGACACATATGAATAGCATACCCAGTGGAGCATGGCTTGAGTAGGTGATGGTGTAGCCGTTGATTGGCTTGAGAACCGTTATCCTATTTGGAAGCCTCAGGTTAAGCCCAATGCCCAACGCGAGTTAATAAATCCTTTTGGGCAGGCTTGATTGATTGGATTAAATATAAGATTGAATTATATATCCCAAAGGATTATATTCTCTTGTTTGAATTCAACAAGTGGTGGGAGAATTATGTATTTATTGGATAACTAATCCCACAAAATGTGGGGTATACAATACTTAAAAGAATATGGTATTAATAATCCATTCATTACTAGTCTCATGGGATTAATTATCGAGTGAAATTATATATCCCCACATTATTAATCCGATCAATCAAATATAGCCTTTGGTCTAATAATTGCCGTTGGAAGTTTTTAATTTATTTAGAGTTATTTAAGTTATTTCCTTTTAATTAGTATTCCAGTTCATCTTCTCATTAAGGGGATATCTTTATTTTCTTGTTAGTTACGATTTTTTATTTCTTTTTAGATTATGGTTTTAATCCTATAAATAACAGGCCCATTTGATGTATTATTAAGAGTTAAATTAATAAAGAGTTGAGTTTAAGGTGAGGGCCTTGTGTTAGGGTTTCAACCCTTGTACGTTACCTATCCACCATTCTTACTGTTCCATGTTCTGCATTAATTGGTATCAAAGCTTAGACTTGGGATTCCACAATCCTTTCTCCTTCTCTGACTCCTTCTGTAGCCAAAAAAGCTCTGCAGTTCTTAGCCATCGCCACCACCATTCAGTTGTCCTGACGATCTTCACGTCCTGACGAGTTCCAACTTCACACAAACAGTCATTGCCGCCATCGCCGCCATTTCTATAAAAATTCTACCTAGCGCCGACTCCACCATCAGTGTCGACGATCGCTAGAGTTACGCCACCACCAACAATCATCGGTGCCGACACGTCGTGCCTCATCACCGAAACCCTTGCCACTGAAGCCCTAACCCCTGTCCTCTTCCTTTCGACCTCGGCATTCCCCCCTCTCGTTGAAAACCTACCCACATTAGTAACCGCAACCCCATCGACCTCTCTCCCCATCCTCGTCAACCACATTAGTAGCCCTTGTGTGACGCTTCGCACCATCGCCACCATCGACGCCTCGTGCCATCGGCACCTCACACCGTCGGCGCCTTGCGCCATTGCCGCCTTCTACCGAAACCCTACGCTATCAGAAGGAAAAACCCTAGGGACTTCCTTTCCCTTCGTTCTTACAGCAACTGAAGGGGAAACACCTTAGACCCGATCCAACCTCTTTTTTTTTGGTCCTGAGGCTTACCCAGCTCATTACTTTTTCTTTCCTTAAACCTAGTCCAAATAAGCCAAACCCATTATTTTTTTTTTTAAAACTCGTCCACATAATAAACCCCAAGCCCATTACCTATTTTTTTTAAAATCATCCCCGTACTCTTTTTGTTTTAAAGTCGGCCAAATTTACCCAGCCCACCCCAAGCCCAAGAATAGCCCATTCACCTTTTTATAAAAAAAAAAAAAAAAAAACAGCCCACATCAACAACACCAAGCCTATTACCCTAATTTATTGGCCCTTCAGCCCATTACCTCTACCCTTTATCAACGAGTCCAGTTTAGCCAAAAAAAAACATATTCTCTATTTTATACCCCATAATCTAGCTATAACCATAGTTACCAATACTGAGTTGAACAGCAGGATTGAGGTTCTTGAGCAAGAATTTCAAAAAATGTAAAGCACTCAAAAGCAAATCGCTGAAGTTACAACACAAATGCGAGCCATGTTAGAAAATTAATTGCAATCTTTTTTAGAGATCGAGAAAAGCAAGAGGCTACTACTGGTGGAACTTCCAATATTTGTCCACCTCAAAACTTTGCAAACCAGCGTATGGCAGAGAATCCACGACTGCCTGAAGTCGATAGGGGTGCCAAGTTGAAGATTCCTGACTTCAATGGGGATCACAATCCAGGGTTATTCTTTGATTGGTATCACATGACAAAGAAAATAATGTTACTTTTTACCGTAGCAAAACTGGTAGGTACAACTCAAATTTGGTGGACCAAATTTCAATGTGAGTACTATACAGCTATTCGTACATGGGCCGATATGAAGGTTTTTATGACCCACTATTTTGTGCCTCCAAGTTGCAAGCAGTAAACTCATTTGCAATTTACTCAGTTGATACAAGGAAGTAAATCAGTTGTAGGGTATATCAGATTATTCTACAGCTTAGCAACTGGATCTGAGTTCTTGTGGAATGAAGATGTCATGATCTCTATGTATCGCTAGGGCTTGAATCCCCAAATCTACTGTAGTTTAGCTGCCAGCAGACTGTACTTCATGGCAGATGCAGTCTAACTTGTCCTTTAGATGGAAGATGAGATCAAGAAAAAGGCTTCAATGCGTGCAATGCCCAAACCCTTTACACCGAATGAGAGGACTTTTTTGGAGCTCATTCGTAATAAGTTCTCTGAGCGTCCTCCTTATGCTACTTTCACTTCCTCCCCGACTACATTTGGAGGTAATATCATGCCTAAATGCTTTAACTGTCAAGGGTTTGGACATCATGTTAGAAAGTGCCCTTCTTCTAGACGTAATCATGGTTGTCAAAATTGCAATCTGGATCGTACGATCCTACGATTCAATTTTGTGATTTCGATCCATATCATATAATGAATCGCATTCTGAATCGCATTCTGAGCAAGATCGTAGCAGGATCATTTGGGATTGTAGGTTCATGTGTAGGATCGGGAGTAGAATCGTAGGATCGAGAGTAGGATCGTAAATGTTTTGTTCAACACTTCAATTTTATTTTTCTTGTATGTTACTTCAATATGGATCAATTTGTAAATGTTTATAGGATGCATCTTGATTTTCATGATAGTTTTAATTATTTTTGTTTAATTAAAACTTATTCTCCATAAATTTGTTAAAATTATTAGACTTTTTAATATTTTGAGTAGGATCTTACGGTTTTACGATTCGATCATACGATCTGATCCGGTAGAACCCAAAATGATCTTACGTAGGATCTCGATTTTGACAACGTTGGACATAATATGGCTGTTAAGCCTATTGCTATACTAGAAACTGAAGAACTTGTAGAGGAAAAGGAGCTTGTGAACACGAAAATCGATCATTAGATTGTTAAGCCTCTTAATCCTGTCGATCCCTTCTCTAATGAGAAAATCTAAGCTGGTACTCTGAGTATTATTCGTTCTCTCCTTGCAACTCAGAGGGACAATAAACAAACTGGGAGTTGCACCAATGCTGTATCTGAAGAACCTGTGAAGAAATTGGGTTTAAAGGTTGAGTCTCATCCCACACCTTATCATGTGGTCTGGATCACCAACACTAAGCTTAAAATTGATAAGTAGTGCCCTGCGACATTTACTCTTGGAAAACTCAAAGAGACGGTGCTGTGTGATATGCTTCCTCTTCAACTTTGTCACATTCTCCTAGGTCGTATATAGATATGGGACCGTGATGTCGAGCATCTAGCCATACTAACACCTATCCCTTCGTTGATGGTAAGACAAAGTACACGCTTACATGTGCCATTGATTTGCATATTGTCAAGTTGAGGAAGAACTTTGTTAGTTCGTCGTATCCCTCCTTCTGTTGGCATCTTTAGTTGCCACATTCTCCTAAGTCGTACATGGATATGGGACCTTGATGTCGAGCATCTGGGCGTGCTAAAATCTATTGCTTTGTTGATGGCAAGACAAAGTACACGATTACATGTGCCTTTGATTCGCGTATTGTCAAGTTGAGGAAGAACTCTCTATTGGTTCGTTGTATTCCTCCATCTGCTGGCATCCTTGGTTGCCCTACTAAGTGGACGAAGTTGAGTTCTTTTTAGTGTAGGAGAAATGATGGCGTAGCCGTTGATTGGCTTGAGAACCGTTATCCTATTTGGAAGCCTCGAGTTAAGCCCAATAGCTCCACGCGAGTCAATAAGTTTTTTTGGTCTAATAATTGCCGTTGGTAGGTATTTAATTTATTTAGAGTTATTTAAGTTATTTTTAATAATTAGGACTTTAGTCTATCTTCTAATTAAGGAGATATCTTTATTTTCTTATTAGTTAAAATTTTTTATTCTTTTTTAGATTAGGATTTTAATCCTATAAATAAGAGGTCCATTTGATGTATTAATCAAAGTTAAATTAATGAAGAGTTGAGTTTAAGGCGAATGCCTTATATTAGGATTTCGATCCTTGTGCCACTACCTATCTACCATTCTCGCCTCTCGCCATATGTGCATCAGTTGGGGGTTGTCAAATTGCCTATGTGGGTATTTCTTCTTTATGTGAGGCTGCAGCCTTCAGGATCAGCTGAAGAAGAAATTTTAGGTTCCCCCAGAATTTTGATGTAATTAATTACGTACTTTTCACGTGATAGCCTTTTGTCAAGGACTCGCAAGAGGATGCTGGGCCAAGAATCATTAACCAGAAGAGAAATCTCAAAACCCACAAAATCTTCAACACAATTGGTACCCCTTATCTAGTTGATGTGGGATGTGACAATCTCTTCCACTTGTGATGCTCCCATTACGAGCCATCCCCGGGAGGTGAGGCCCCTTGCCCTCGTTATGACCTCCACACAATTTATAAGGTTGTGACACACTTGAATCTGCTCTGGTAGTATTTCTACGGATCTAGACCTGTTACGAGGGTCAACCCACAAGAGACTTTTTCACTGTGACGTTCTCTTTTTCTCTCTCTCTCTCTCTCTCTCTCTCTCTCTGGAAAATTTACCAAAATGTTTGCCAAGTAGGGTTCTTTTTTTACCATTGGTGCAAACATTCATCTCATTTCTAAAGAAGACAGATGTTGCCCCCTCGTCGAGGTGACCTTTTGTTGGAAATTTTCTTAATTCAAGTACGTTTTAGAAGACTCGGAGTATGATAACTGAAATCTTGTTATGGTTATGCCTGAAAGTCGGTAAAAAAAAATTTTTGCATTTTGAATCTCGCATTGTCAGTTCAAAGAAGTGAGCCCTACATAACCCTGAATATTCAGTAGAAGCTTAAATCAAAACAAATTTCAAATTTAACTAACTCCTGATCCATTCACCTTGCTTGCCCAAACTGGTTGTCAGATATATATCAATTTCTTGATCATGTCTATTTTGTTGGCATTTTGCAGTGTCTCACACGCAAAAGTTGTAGGACGACCACTCTCCCAACCGTTTGATGTTGACATTCTTGATCCATCGGGAAAATGCAGGATGAAGTACTGCCCGAGGACAGAGCAATGCTCGTCTTCAACCATGGGGGAGGCGAGCGAACCCTCAAGTTTGCGGACGCTCGCTGCAAGTGTGAAGGGTTGGGAGCAAATGATTCTGAATACGTTACTTGGGAGTGGAGCAGTGGTAATCGACAATGATGATTCAGACGACGAGCTTGTTGCATAACTTCTTTTTTCTTTTTCTTTTTCTTTTTCTTTTTTACTTTCTTTTTTTGGCCTTCTCTTTTTATTTAGGGGAGAGGGGGAGGTGTTATTAGCCTGCTGAAGCTGTACTGAACTTGAATGATATCATGAACTTGAATGTCTTTGGTCTGTGGTCTGTGGTCTGTGGTCTGTGGTTTATTCAATTACTGAGACATATGCTCCTTTTCTGGGTAATTTAGCTTAAGAGCAAGACCTATTTGAAGTCCATTCTCAATGGGGATATCTTAAAAATTATTTTAAAGCTCAATAAAAAGTGAAAAAATTTAAACGAGTGTCTTTATAATATTTCACTTGTAGATCTTGATTGTAAGTCAATAAATTTAAATTTTACTGCTTAACGTTAAAAGTTCACAATCACAACAAATATTTATAACTTTTGAAGTTATAATCAGATCTTTTTAAACTATATTTTATAGTTTTATAATTTTAACTATAGTCAGATCTTTTTTAACTATATTTTATAGTTTTATAATTTTGACTACACCAGTTATAGCCATATGAGATTTGCCTTAAAAAATGGGGTGGTCTAATTTGTACAGGTGTTCAAAAAATCGTTAACCAGTTCAAATAGTATGATTTGTTTGTTTTTTTTTTTATGTTGATGGTTTAATTTCAATTTCAAATTATTAAGAATTATTTATAATGGTTTGGTTGTCATATTAAGTTTTAAGAGAACGGTACAAAATTGAACTGAATTGCTCATTAATTTTATTATATTCATATTTTATTTGGCATTATATTATAAAGAAAAGATTTCAAATTATTAATTAATTTCTCTTGCCTCTTTTGTTTTTCTTAAGTTTTTTATTTTATAATCATAGTTTTTTTCTTGTAACATTGTAATATTATATAATTCATAGACTAATAATAATTAATAAAAAATAATAAAATTTTAAAAATTAAAACATAATGCATAGTTTATCGATAGAGTAATATCTTTTGTAATGTGATAAAATAAAATATAAATTAAATAATATAAATAAATAAAAAAAGGCAAAATGAATAGAAAAATAAATAAAATAAATATATAATTTTTTTAAACAAAATAAATAATAAGCATTTGGCTTAGAACCACTGTTCCAAAATAGAAATGAACCATTCTTTATTAATTTGATTTGGTTCCATGAGTATCACGTTTTGATTCTTAAATTTTTAAAATCGTCCAAAATAATATAATTTGATTTAATTTATAATTTAATTCTTAAATTTTTAAAATTGTCCAAAATAATTTAATTTATAATTTAATTTAAAACCGAATCAAATGGCCGTAAACACCCGTAATAGTAATTTGATTCTTTATTTATCTTCTTGGGAGTGAAAATGAACCGGGCATAGGTTACAATCACATTCCTACATAATAATCTGAATGGATCTGGGATCTGCTGTGGGTAGCCTCGCTGCTGTGATCTCAATTTTTTTATTTAAGATATTAAAATTTAATTAAATTCATTTATTATATTTAACTCATTGAGTATATAATTCTCATAAAAAAATCAAATTACTCAAAAATTATTAGCTATATGATGTGAATATATTTATTTAATAATTTATTTTCAAAATATTATAAGCCATTTAATTATTTCGAAACATACTCTGATCAAATAAATAGTAATATCAGATTGATCTATTTTTTTTATAAAAATTACATAATAAGTTCAATATAAAAAATAATTTTAATTAAATTTTAAAATTTTGAATTAAAAAAATTAAGGTCACAGCACCCACGCGTGATTAGCCTCAAGCAGAGTCCCCAAGGTCACTTCGGGATAGTCTAATAGAAGTAAGATGCGAAGAATGTTACTACTAAGTTCACCCTTCTGCAGAGTTCCATCGTCGCCATTAATCAGAACAAGGGAACCGGAAATTGGCAATAATTGGGAAATGAACCAACAATTACACAAACACCAAGGAATGGAAGATTTAAATACCATAACAATGAGAAACTGAAGCTGTTCATAAGTTTTATAACCATTTGATTACACTTGAAAATACTTTGGAGGCTGAAAAACCACAAAAAAAAAAAAAAAAAAACGTGAAACAGAACAAACAGAGAAAAGAGAGAAACTAAATACTTCGAAGTACAAGTGCCTGACACCACAATAAACTCCATAATTGAAAAAGAAAAATTAAAAGGGCGAAAAACATCTGATATTCCAGAACCTGTACATGGAGGATATGTGTTGGGGCTGTCGCACCAAATGAAAGTGTTACCGAATGCGCTTGTCATGCCTTCCAGCCAAAGCCCATATTATCATCAAGATCACTATTAAAAAACCCATTTTCTGTAAAATCATGGGCTATATCCTGAACCAATTCCTCTGAAAAATGAAGATTGTGTGATAAATCAGATGCTTTCTGGTTGAACTCGTTGCCACCAGCCACAGCAGAGGGGTCACCGTTAGAAGCAGCTTTAAAACTGTTGTTTCTGCTCGGTGTAGGACCCCCTGTACCACTTCCCACCACATTTACAGAGGTTGAAGTACCTGTTGAGGTATTGCTTCCAAACCCCAATCCATCTCTTGTCACATTTCCTCCCCCACTGTTATTATTGTTCATGTCCTGAAGCAGTTGCTGGATCATGTGCTGTTGTATAACCTGGCTGTTGCCTTGAGCTGGCTGTGGAAGGCTGTGTTGGAGTGAGCCATTATTACCGTTCAGTGACCGGTGTTGGGAGTTTGAAAAGCTGCCACTAACTGGTGAATTCTGCATAGTTCCCGACGACAGAGCAGTGGACCCTTGAAATGTTGAAGCCGTGTTCTGGTTAGAATTATTAAAGGAAGATGCCGCCTCCTGTTGAAGCGAATTAGTGTTTGAATTCATTGAGTTCTGTCTCATCAGCAGACTCTGGTAGTTATTCAATGCCAAAGCAGCTTGTGCGGAGGAGCCACTTAAAGCTCCTCCTTGGCCAACCATGTGATGGTTATTCCTCATCTGGCCGTTTAGTCCAGGATGTAATGCTATTAAGTTATTAAGGGAGTTCCGATCGGTTGGCAGACCCTGAATGGTAGCTAGCTGCTCCATGTCATGCATCTTTTGCACCTGGTTCTTGGCAGCAGTAGATTGCCGAGGATAACTTTTCAAGCCCTCTGCAAATGAGTATTATTCATGTCAGATCTAAGTGAAATGATGATTATACTATTCTGATAGCTGTGTATGGATTCACAAAGATCTATAGGCACTTTGTGACTATTATACTTGAGTGGCAGGAATCTAATCTTACACCCTGGACTATCAAGAGTGAAAAAGAAGGTTGGCTCACAATATTGAAATTTCTTTATTTTTTTCAATACATGATTAGTAATTGCTCCAAGTGCATGAATAGTTGTGTATGGATTCACAAAGATCTATAGGCATTTTGTGACTATTATACTTGAGTGGCAGGAATCTAACCTGGACTATCAAGAGTGAAAAAGAAGGTTGGTTCACAATATTGAAAATTTTGTATTTGTTCGATACATGATTAGTAATTGCTCTGAGTGCATGAATAGCAGTTTGATGATTTCTTCTGCCTAGGGCCTATGATAAATGAAATGGAGTATAAAGTACAGATATTTCCCCATCCCATTCCTGGAGCCAATGATAAATGGGCAAGTGCGCAACAAGAAGAATATTTTTGATTGGTGATATATATATAAAATATAAATAAACATCCCAGCTAGTTTCCATAAACCCCTTTTTTTCCCGGCTCTTCTGAAATTGCATCTTTCGAGCATAAGATTTTGAACCAGCAGACGAACAAAGACAGACCTACTACCTCACGATGTATATAAATTTTGCAAGTAACAAAAATCCTGAATAACAACTATGAACTATGAAGTAGTTACCGATTGGCCCAATTTTGTGTTCTTGGCAGAAATCCATCAAGTCTTTCATACTATTGACAACCTCAGATATCTGCTACAAGCCAGGGTTGATGAATATAAGAAACCTAGTTTTTCAAACTTAAAAGAGA
>JAULJZ010024949.1:0-38326 GCA_032270985.1 Heliamphora pulchella | reverse complement strand
CCTTAAGGATGCTTATAAGTTTTGACCGGGCCAAACCCTGCAGGTGGATTTAATTATCTGGCGGTCAAATAAGTTAAATAGAAGGGCTTAAAGATTATCAAGATGCCGATTAAATTAAATTGTCAGTAATTAAATTTAATTCGCGGGTATCAGAAATCTTAACGTGATGAGAAATGGTAAGCATTTAATAACAGGAGCTCAATGCAAGAAGGTCTTGAGATTATGGGTCAGCGTGCAATTATAGTTCTTTAGTGGTGTAAACTGTAATTCAATGTTTTATAGAAACTGCAGAAACCATTGCATGTCTTTCCATAATTGCAGAAACCTCTAGTAGGTGTCTGTGTTCCACTGGAAGTCTAACTCATAATTACTCCCTAGGTCCCTGTTGTAGCCCTATATATATGCGGGTAGGCTAAACCAATTTTTGATGATTTCATATCATTATTATTATAATATTATTTTTGTCTTTCAAGACTTAAATATATCGGAGTTCTACCAGTACAAGTTCTCAGAGGATCGTAGCCCACACTACATTCGAGAATCGCATAAAGAAATACGGTTGAAGATCTGACTACAGTTTCAACTCGGAATCAAATCGTAGTTGAAGAATAGATCGACAAAAGGTATTCATCTAAATTAACTTTGGTTGCACAGATTTTATTTTGATCGTTCTTCGTCAAAATTTTTATCTGGAGCCCGTTTCGACGTTTGTCCGTCCAGTTAATTTTTTACCAAAAATCGTTTACAAAAATAATAATCTTGGCAATATTGCCTCCAACAGAAGGAACAAGTGCGACAGGTAAGGCCACCTAACAACGTGGCGAGGTAAGAAAACCTAACTTTTCTCCTATCTGTCATCACTATGGTATTCTGGGTCATATTCGTCCTTGTTGCAAACTCTTACATCGGATGGCTATAGCTGATAAGAAGTTTGTTCCCATTTGTCATTATTGTGGAGTGCGAGGTCATATTCGACCACACTGCTTTAAATTGCTTGGCATACCTCATTTGAGCTATCCTGTCCTGTTTCACAGATCGTTCTTACCCTATGCCCCTAGAGTACATGTAAAAGGGTATGTTCCTGTGAAAACTAGGAAAGTCTGGGTTCAGTCTAAAGATCTGAAAGATTATGTGATTCAAACTGCTATGAGAGCTCAAAGTTCACATATGTGGTATCTTAATAGTGGTTGCTCGCGACACATGTTTGAGGATAAATCCTTGTTTGCCACTCTAGAGTTATATAATGGGGGAATGGTTACTTTTGGAGATGGGAACACCACAAAAATCATAGGAAAAGGCACTATTTCTTCCCCTTGTCTTCCCAAATTGGAAAATATCCTTTTGGTTGACGGTTTAAAGGCAAATCTGTTAAGCATTAGTCAGATGTGTGGTACTCATCATGAAGTGCATTTTTCAAAAGATAATTGCATTATTTTAGATAAGAAAGGAAAAATTGTCATGCATGGTGTTAGAACGTCTAATAATTGTTATGGCATTATCCCTTTAAACGCTGAAACTTGTAATTCTGTCAAAATCAATGATGATGAATTGTGGCATCGGAGGCTTGGACATGTTAATTACAAGGATCTCACTAAGATTGCCAATAAAGAGTTAATCAGAGGCATTCCAAAGTTGGAAAGTCAAGTGAATCATGTTTGTGGTGCGTGTCAGGAAGGTAAATAGACTAGAGTTCCATATAAAAAGTCAGATGGTTTAGGCACCAAAGCTCCTCTAAAGCTGATTCACATGGATTTGATGGGACCTACTATGACTGAAAGTTTAGGAAAGAAGAAATACATTTTTGTGGCTGTGGATGATTTCTCTCGGTTTACTTGGGTTGATTTTTTGAGAGAGAAGTCTAACACATTCTCTATTTTCAAAACTCTAGTCCTTAAGCTTCAAAATAAAAAATCCAAGTCCCACAATTCCGTTATCCTCATTCGGTCTGATCATGGTAAGAAGTTTGAAAACTCCGAGTTCACTTCGTTTTGTGAAGAGTTGGGTATTCATCATGAATTTTCTGCACCGAAAACTCCTCAGCAAAATGGTGTGGCTGAAAAGAAAAATTAGGTTCTTTAAGAAATGGCACGGATCATGATGCATGATAAGAAGGTTTCACAACACTTTTGGGCAGAAACAGTGAATACTGCTTGCTACATAATTAACCGTGTCTACCTGAGACCAGGAACCCTTCATACTCCCTATAAGCTGTGGAAAGGAACTAAACCAAATGTTAAGTACTTTCGTACTTTTGGTAGTAAGTGCAATATTTTTAGGGATAGGGAGCAGCTAGGTAAATTTGACTCTCGTAGTGATGAGGAGCTTTTCTTAGGCTACTCCACCAATAACCGTGCATATAGAGTCTTTAACAAAAGAACTTCTACTGTTATGGAATCTATAAACGTGGTTATTGATGATGAACCGATTGTTACACCTGCTGATGTTAATTTTTCTATTTTAGGTACATTTAAAGAATCAAAAGTTAAAAAAGACGAAAGTCAGGATACACTGGACGGATGTGAAGACCCTGCACAGAAGACTCCTACAGGTGTGAAACAGGGAACTCAGTTCCAAGAATCAAAACCCAAAGGTTCTCAAAAGAAAGGACTGAAACCCTCTGTGAGGGTAAAGCTCAATCACCCAGTATCTCAAGTTCTGGGAGAAGTTACTGACAGGATGCAAACTCGGCGTCAAATGCGGGATGAGGTAACTTATTTGTGCTATCTGTCTTTATTGGAACAAAAAACTGTCAATGATGCCTTACTTGATGAAAGTTGGACTAATACCATGCATGAGGACTTTGAATAATTTGCTAGGAATAATGTGTGGGAACTAGTCCCTCGGCCCTCTAACAAAAATGTCATAGGTACCAAATGGATATTCAAAAATAATACAAATGAATTTGGTGAAGTGATTAGGAATAAGGCTAAACTGGTTGCACAGGGTTACACTCAGGTTGAAGGCATTAACTTTGATAAGACTTTTGCCCATGTGGCTCGTCTCGAATCCATTAGAATCCTTTTTGCCATAGCTTGTAAGCTTCACATCAAACTATTTCAAATGGATGTTAAAAGCGCATTCTTGAATGGTGATATGAAAGAAGAGGCATATGTTGAACAACCTAAAGGGTTTGTTGACCTGTCTTTACCTAATCATATTCTAAAACTGAGAAAAGCTCTGTATGGGCAGAAATAGGCTCCCAGAGCTTGGTATGACAAGTTAACTTCATTTCTGTTGGAGAAATGTTTTTCTAGGGGTGGCGTTGACAGAACCTTGTTCATTTACATTTAGACCCATGACATTCTTGTAGCACAAATATATGTCGATGACATAGTTTTCAGGTCTACTAATGACCCTCTTGTGAAAGACTTTTCAAAAGAAATGAGCACTGAATTTGAAATGAGCCTAATGGGAGAATTGAACTATTTCTTAGGGCTTCGGGTTAAACAGTCTGAATCAGGTATGTTTATCTCTCAATCCAAATATGCTAGGAATCTAGTCAAGAAATTTGGTCTAGAAAGTTCAAAACATGCCCGAACTCCAATGAGTGTCACCACTAAGTTGTCCAAAGATGAGTCTGGTAAACCTGTTGACCAGACCATGTACCGGAGTATGATAGGGAGTTTGTTGTACTTGACTGCGAGTTGTCCTGACATTGCTTTCAGTGTTGGGGTTTGTGCTAGATATCAAGCGAGTTCCAAAGAGTCTCATTTGCAGGCTGTTAAACGTATCATCAAATATGTGAACAGGACTTCTGGGTATGGGATTTGGTTTACATATGATACTACTGCTGATATCGTGGATTTTTCTGATGCTGATTGGGCTGGGAGTGTCGATGATAGAAAAAGCACCTCGGGTGGGTGTTTTTACATAGAAAATGATCTTGTCTCCTAGCACAACAAAAAGCAAAATGTCATATCTCTTTCTACAGCTGAAGCTGAATACATAGCAGCTGGGAGTGGTTGCACTCAACTTCTATGGATGAAGCAGATGTTGTGTGATTTCGGGTTTGAATAGGGTCCGATCATGTTGTATTGTGACAACACTAGTGCAATAAACATCTCTAAGAACCCTGTTCAACATTCTCGAACTAAGCACATTGATATTCGTCACCACTTCATACGTGATCTTGTAGAAGATGGCACAGTTGTTCTTGAACATATAGACACTGAGTTACGGTGAGCTAACATTCTCACTAAACCTCTTGACCATCCTCGGTTTGAGTTTCTTAGGAAGACTCTAGGAGTCTGTCTTGTCGAGTAATGTCTTTCTTCCTTACATAAAAAAAGGGAGTTTTGGACACCGTATATGAAGTTCTAAGTACCTTTTATTAATCTAGGGGTCTGTGTGTTTGCCATGTTTACTTTTACATCCAGAGGCTTGCTATTTTTTTGTGGTTGTCTTGGTCCTCTCATATAACTCTTGCAATACATTCAGACCTAATTCTATTCTGTACACCACTGGTTGTCTAGGTTAGTCTGGTATTTCATATACGAGAATCCACTGGTGATTGAGTTTTGACTCAGTATCAGTTCTCCTTGATTGCATGCAATGAATTGTTGACAACCCTCATATTCTCTAAAGATGAATTTCACTCTGATCTGGGCATAATTTTGTTTAGTTGGTTGAGAAAATGGCTACCTATGCGGACCATGTCTTTTCATACTTACTAGTGTGTAGCCGCCTCGGGTTGAGTGCCAATATGTGTTTGTATCTGAGGAAATGGCTACCTATGCGAACCTTGCTTTTTCGTTCGTATTAATGTGAAAGCCGCCTTTGCATTCGTGGCTATTTTTTGAAAAGGTTTGGCTCTGGAAATGGCTACCTAAGCGTGCCTTGCTTTCTCGCACGTCTTTGTGTGGCAGCCGCCAGTGGAACCATACTTGTTTTTTTCTCTGTGCCTGGATTAAGGGGGAGTTTGGCTGACGAGCATGTATGGGTTGAAATGGAATCATTATGTGTAACTCATTGATCTCTGATATGGTTAAGAATATCACATCCTTGGGTTTGATATGTGCTAAATCCTTCTACTTGTGTTCATATCAGTTCACACACTCACATGCTATCATAGAAGTTGTTCTTAATATATTTCTCCTTTTATATGAGTGAGCTTAGTCCCATAGATTGCTTGTTTTGCCTCTGAGTGTGTCATTGAACATTGCATCCATATAGTTTGGATTTCGTCTTGGTACTCAGTTCTTCTCTAGTGTGTCTTTCCTTTTAAAAATTTTCTGTGTTCTCCCTTCGTTTTGTTTTTAAGTGTGTTTTTTTTTTCCTGTTGTTTTGTTGGTCATTGTGAGGTGACCGCTCGCTACACCACTCGAGCGGTGTCTTGAGCGGTCTTTAACTCCTCTTTGTTCTTCAGATAACAGTTCAAAGTACCGAAGTCTTTTTATCACCGCTCGATAGACCGATCGAGCGGTCTTTATACCAATCGAGCGGTCACTCGAGCAGTCTTTGTCTCCTCTTGGTATCTCCTGTTTTTCTTCTTGTTCTGTGTCTCAGAGGGGACACCGCTCGAGCGGTCTTCGCGCCTAAGAGTTTTTTTCAAATTGTGGTCAAGGGTTTTTTGTATTTCATTCGGTTGGTGTCTCTCTCTCTCTTATCTGCGTCGACTCTCTCTCTGCTAATGTATCCCTCAAGCTTCAAGTTTTCCAAGGTTGTCGCGTGTGGTTTGATCTTCTCTCGGGTATGTTTTTCTTTTCTTCATCTCTTTTTTTTGGGGTTAGGTTTTTAGATTTTTTTTATATATAAGTTTTTGTTATTGTTTAGGGTTAAGACCTTGTTTTTTTTTTAATATATTCTCTCTGTTTAGGAGTTATATTTTTTTTGTTGTCTCTTTCTTATTTCTTTTGTGTGGTTGTTTTGTTTTGTTTTTTTTCTTTTCCTATTCTTGATCTTTCTTGTTCTTTGGGTCTTGTGGTTCGGTACCTTTGGTTTAGGGATGTTTCTCTTTCAATCATGTGGTCTTAGTTTCATACCCTAGAATCATGCCTCCTAAGTACCGTGCCAAATCCACAGCCCCTGGCAATATCTCTAAGCTATCCCGTAGGTTTCAATCCAAATCTTCTTTGAAAACCTTCCTCGAATCCTACGCCAAGCGTCCGGTCCTTTTGGAACGGAGTGTTGTTCTTAGAGATTTCCTGGATAACCCCATTATCGCATCCTTCCTTGATCTTAAGTGGGATTCCTTGTTATCCTTACAGTCGTCTTTGCCGGTAAACCTTTCTCTAGTCTGAGAGTTTTATAACTCTCTTGTTGAGCAATCTTCTATGATTGACACTTTTTCTGGGCATGTACGCGGTATTGACTTCACACTTACTCCGAACACTATTGCCTCATGGCTTAGCCTTTAGTCTCGGCCTCGTGACCCCATTTTTCCTCGCTCCTCATTCTTCCGTGAGGAAGCTTTTGATTATGGCCCGACCGCCTCAGCCATTTGTGGGTCTTCTCGTTCTTGGGTAGCAGGTGTCCTGATTCCTCAAAGGGATCTTACCTCAGATTATCGTCTTCTCAATCTTATTGTTTGTGCAAACATTGCTCCGAAAGGCCACACATCAGAGATTTTTCAGCCTCATGGTTACTTGATGTGGGCTATTGCAAATTGACAATCTGTCGATATTAGTCTCGTTATGTTTTATGCTTTAGTGCGGGTGATTGGAGGCAAATCCTCTCTTGGTCTTCCATTTGGGTTCTTTATCACCCAATTCCTTCGGTCTCTTAGTGTCCCGGAATATCACTCTGGGGCTCATCCTGATGAGCTTGCTTTTCTCCCTAAGCCTATCTCCAAAACCACTCTTAAACAGAGTTCTTCCCATATTCCCCGGGTTTCACCCTCTGTAGGTACTTCTAGGTCTGGAGCTATTGATCCAGCGGAGATGGGTATTGATCCCGATGTAGATCTTCCCCCAGAGCCCGAGGTTCTTGATCGGTTGACCAGGCTGGAGGCTGAGGTTGGGCTGATACGTGAGGATGTCAATTTACTCCGTGTAGATATTCAAAGTCTGATTCAACATGAGCAGACCGTTTGGCAAGAACAGCAGGAGTTTATAGCGTTTGTTTGTGCTCGTCTTCCCCCATCTCAGTGACCTCTATGCCTCTCCTTGGAAATTCAGTGCCAAAGGGAGAGATTGGTTTGGATATAGTGGTTACATCTGCTGGTTACATTGTACATCTCTGCTGGTTCCATTTTGTACATCTGCTGGTTACATTTTTAGTGGTTTGGTATAGCTGCACATGGCGCACACACAGATGTTACATTCTTTGGATATAGTGGTACAGTTGGATCTAATTTTTTTTTGGTTTGGTATTGTGGCCCATTGTCTTATATTTTTTTTTTTTTGGATTATATTGTGATTGTCACAGAATTGCCAAAGAGGGAGATCGTTAAGATATTCTTCCAATGATCTTATTCCTAGTGTTGGCAAGTCTGTGACACATCTTTTAAAGTTCAAATCTTTATGGTATTCTTTGATATGATGCATTTTTTGTGGTTGAAGTTATGCTTACAAATTTGACAAGAAAGATGATCTCATTTACTGACCTCTCTACAACAGTGGTTTTTCTCTTTATCTGGCATGACCGCTTGAGCAGTCTATCTTGGGTCTTACTTATCTTTTAGGTAGGGTTAGCAGTTTTTGGGAGATATATATGTTTTCATTTTAGGCAACTGTAGTTTTTGGCGAGGTTTTTTTTGTTTGTTTTGTTTTGATTGAGAGGCTGTTGCTGAAGATCGTGCGGGGGAGTTTCAAGCAAGAATAGACGATTCCATGTTAGTTTGATTCGTTAAAAGATCATCGTTAATTCGTCATCTTCATCATTGCAACCAGTACTTGAGAGGAGTCTCAAGTGACAAAGTCTGAAGGAAGATTCCAACGGCAAGCAAGCACGGAATTGGCTCACGAGGATTCGGCAAGAAGACGGGTAGCCTTAGGTTAAGGATTCAACTTGTGTTGTAAGGCATTTCTTCTAACCAAACATTTGTTTAGTGCTTGTTTCTCTCGGACTAGGATTAGTCTCGTGGTTTTTACCCTTATTGGGGTTTTTCACGTAAAAATTTCCTGTCTCATCGTGTGGTGGATGTCTTATATGTTGATGTGATTTCTATACAATTGCTGCATATCAAAGCTGTCAAATAGGTTTTAGTTGCATACTAAAAACTGATTTTTTCAATATTCAATTTACTTGATTAGATTATAAGCTTAACATTCAATTATTAAACCAACAAATCATCCTCATCCATCTTTTATGAATTCTAATTTAAATTCAACCAATTTGATTAGGCGTTCCATTATGATCTCAGAATTAATTCACTCACATAGCCCAAATTACCAATTGAACTATCAATTCAACTCACAATTTAACTAGTTATGAGGTTTCAACCATTCTCTAAGAATCCTACTTAATCACATTATATATGAGTACAAGAGTCCATCCATTAACTCAAAGACTAGAAATAAATTTATGACTCAAGCTTCCAAAATAAACTAAGGTTCAAAGTATTTAAATCAACACTTCAACACCATACTAAGTTCTAAGTCTTACCCATTATTCACTTGTTTATCCTTCATTAGTCCACTTCACAATTTCACATTATTATATCATAATCAAAAGTGTCTACATCCAATTTATACATTAAGTTCCAAGACTTGAGCTCACACATTTCTTAGTCATGGGTTTTAATTGACTTAAACATGAGTTTTTATGTCAACCACCCCAAATTAATCATTCCAACTATCAATTTGGTTCACATTTTACAAATTTTCAAATTAAAATACTCCAACAACTATTCAATGCCCCATTTTAATCCCCTTATCAATTTGTTACTAATTCTGTTACGCCTCAAACCCTGGGGACCTGTGAACCAACCCAAAACCGCCCCACATAAAAAGTCATCAATTAAAACTTTCGTTTTACTATAGGTTTGAGTTCAAAGATTATTTGGAAATAAAGATTTTCTTTAGAGCAACCATATTCTTATGTCATACGTACATATCAAATTCCAAACTAATGCTTCGAGTTTCAAGAGTTCATTTACGAAAATAATATAATTACATTTATCCACTTAACTTTATGTACAAACATAACACAATACATAAAGAACACACTAGATCCTTCCTCCAGCCCTTCCCAAAATGCATCCTTAGCCTTGGTATCATCCTTGATCCTCGAAACCTAAAATGGTTTAGTACACATACGTGAGCCGGAGCTCGTAGGATAAAGACTAACTCAAATGTTATGCATGATTTGTGAGATGTGATGGGTGTAACCAAAATAAATAAAGAAATGCAAGTTTCATCAATTTGTTATTCGTTCTCACCCACACACACCCACGCACACAAATTTATCTCATTCATTCATTCGTTTTCTATCACATCAACTCTTTATTTCATTATTCACATTCATTGGGCTTTTGTTTTTCAAAACATTCCTTTCCTTCACATTAACCATATTACTATCCCATTACCCGATTTCTCATAAAAATCGTATCACATCCAATGAACCAGCGTCGGATGCAACTTATAGAAACATCGTCCCATTCGCCCCCAATAGGCTACGCAAAGCCATTATGGAATAGGTCGCTCTATAACTCATCACGACACAACCACCACATTTCGGGGGCTAACCCATGGGCATGTGGTCCCCATCTTGCGCAAGTTTTCAGTCTTTCACCGCAGAGCAGTGCAAGCCCAACTTAATTCACATCATTCCATACTCGGTTCATTATTCGTTAATACTATTATTTTCACAATCCAAGAGTCCAACTCTACAACTGGTTCCTCTCCCAATCATTTTCACATATTATCATTTCAATTCCAATTTCAAGTTTCTCATTTCGTTTCCAAATCACATTTTTGTTTTAGTATTCAATCTCCCTTTCCAAGTCACATGCATCATAAACTTTACTACACAATTTCTCATGATACACATTTCTTTCATCAATTTCATAAAGTACCAACAACACAAGATTAAGTCAATCGAGATCATGTCATTTACAAAAAAGGCAATACACCCATCATATGCATATATACAAGTTTGAAACCCATGTATCCCTTCTAAAAGTTTAGAAATTTAAATGAAAACCATGTCATACCACAAACACTCAAATACCCATTCTTGTTCTTTCAAAACCATTATTTTATGTAGAAAAACCACTTTCATTGTAAAATCCAACCAATTGGTCCAACACATGCATCTCAACCTAAATCTATTTATATAGTTGTATATATAGCCCAAGGGACAAGAAATTTGATAAAAAGGACCAACGATGAGGAAAAATAATCTTTTCCAAGATATTCGGCCAAAATGGGCAGAAAACGGTTAAAAAATTAGACATACCCTCACTATTTTAGTCATAGTTTTTTCTACAAAAAGAATTTTATTGTGAGAGTGGTGTCATTAGAAATAAGACTTTCGTGGCTTCATTTTAAGTACAAGAATGACCCAATTCGGAGTTCGAATGACAGAGATATGATTAGTTGAAGTTGACCCAGTGCAGCCAGTCCACTCGAGCGAACGGAGGGGCACTCGAACGCCCAAACTCTCTGCCATGGGATGACTCGAGCGGACAGGGCTCCGGTTGAGCGCGCTGCAGTCCGAGAAAACCCCAGAACTCCCCTTGGTTTGAGTTTCTAACCCCCAATACACATAATCCTTCACAACAATGCTTCCAATCCCTATTTCCATCCCAAAACATTGAATTTCGAGTGTTATAAACCCCTTTTATACAATAAATTCTCAAAATCATGGTTTATCATTTCTCAAAAACTCTAATTTCCATAAAACCCAACTCAACCCAGACATAACACTATCAATTTTTCAAGTCATGCATGAAATCAACTAGATTCTACTCACATAATCAAAATCTCAACCCAAATCAACACAAAACACTAAAGATAGTCTACATCCTACCTCAATTAACTCAAAGCCGTGAGATTCCACCACTTTCTTCCTCCTAGGGTTTCGGTTGCCTCCATAGTTTGCTCCTTGATGCCTCAATCACTTGTTCTAACCTTTCCTCCTTTCTTAGTGGCCTCCAATTAAGCTTCAAATCCTCTAATTTTTTGGTATAAATGTTAGCGTTTGAAGGATTAGCTAGTCTCCTATAAAACAAAGAAAATAAAATAGTAGAAGAGGAGAGATGAGGAAGGCCACCGGGAATTGGGTTTGGGAACCCTTTGACTTCAACTTTTATCCTCTCTTTAGGATCTAGAGAGTTCTAAGTTTAGGGTCTCATTTGGTATGTATTTTATTTTGTCACACTCCAAAATCCAGGGTTCTTCTCAAAATAAACATACATCCATTCATGCATAAAATATCGCCTCAAGACTCACAAAACATGCCTTCAAGAACAGACAATACGTGTAATAGTACATGATCCCATAACAAAAGAAAAGAGAACTTTAAACAAAAGTCTTCCACCTCCGAGGCTCCACTAGATCAACACCCGTGATCACCATTACCTGAAACAGATTTTTCACAAATCCCACACCATGAGCCGAAGCCAAATAGAAAATAGACTAGCATGAATTTAAAAGAAAAACATGCTAACATGAATAATATGAATATTCCAACTCACACGAGCCTCAAAAAAAGAACAATTTTACTTCTCAAAAATCATAAGTTTTCTAGTCGTCTCTCAACATCTAACAATGTCTGACAATATAGTAAGCATACACAACAAGTTCACATGCATGTCGTACTCCTTTACAGTCATTCACCGTGGGATAATACTAACCCAATCATTAAGTTCTTCGCGGTCTTTCACCACGAGACAATCACTTGTCCTAATGTGCAATTCTTCGCGGACTTTCACCGCAAGACAATCACTAGCCCAAATATGCAGTTTTTCGTATGATTCAACAGATATAAGTATGCACATATCCATGCACTAAATATCCACATGCATACCATCGTACCATTTACATATCCATCGAGATAAACCCATATCTCAACCAAATATTTTAAAAAAATCTAAGCTCAACCGCAAAGGTTAGCTCCAAACCTCTAAAACATGTTTTTCCAAAACCTTCCATAAATTCCTCTGTTTTCAAACCACCTTTTTGAAAACCACGGACATCCACACGTCCAACAACATGGAATAAACCAAAAAAATACTTTAAAAGCCATTTTGTCTAACCAAACAGAGATTAAACACTTAAAACAACTTTTCATGCATTTTAGAACGGTAAAAACGCATAATATTCCACGTAGCACCCTTTTAAGACATGAGAGTCTAGGATCCTACCTCGTTGAGTTAAAAACTCGATGCCTCGAAAAATGAACTTCGTCGAAACGAGATTACGTCTGGATGAACACGAAGCCCTTGGCATGGATAGTAAGGATCCGCTATTCGATCGCCAAAAACCAGGCCCGGGCCCCCCGAAAAGCTAGAGAGAAGGAGGAGGTTTTATATTTAAAGAGGAAACTTAGCCAAGAAGAAACAAAGTTTTTAAAATATCTTCCAAATGGTTGATATTTATAGGCTATGCCCAACACAGGAGTTCAGTCGACTGAACCTCCCACTTCAGTCGACTGAACCACCCCGCTGACCATTCAGACAACTAAACCAAGCACTTCAGTCAACTGAACCGCGAAGAAAAGAAAACCCTAATCGACAAGAAAAGGCTTCACAGCCCAAAAACAACCAACCAAACTATGCCTTTTCAAAGCCCTGTAGACACCCCAATTTGACCCCGCCCAATCTTAGGTGAATTCGATGATGAAAACAGTTAGAATGGTGATTCAGTTCAGTGCTTAGGAAGTGATCTAAGCTCGGTATTTGAACCCAGAACCTTTAAACCAATGAAATTATATCGAACCACCAATAACTTGATACGCAAGTCATTCCCAATGTGGCGACCGTCATGTTCATTGTGGCGACCGTCAATAGAATCTCTTGGAAACCCTAGCCAAAAGTGGCGACCGCCACCTTCAACATAGCAACTGCCAACTTTTATTGTGGTAACCGCTAATAGAACCTTGTGGAATCTTTTTTAACAAGGCGACCGCCATGTCCAACCTAGCGACCGCCAACTCCAAATAGCCTAACATGCCTCAAAACGTGACAGCATCTCATTGGTTGAAAAATTCTATAAATACCGTACCCCCTAGTATGTTTTCAAGACAGAATTTTAGAGAGAGGTTTAGTGAGAGAACCTCTGCCGAATCGCCGAGCCATTCCGAGTTCCGACGCCGAAACCCTACTGAAATACAGATATTCAAACCTCCGTCACCAACATTGAAACCCTAGCTTGGGATCACCATCCGCGGATTGGACCATTGAATCATATTCCCTGACTCGAGGATTCCTTAGCAATCCAAGTACTTTGCTTGGATCCCCGGTCCTTCTAAGCTCTATTTTCTACCTCTTTGGAGTGATCTGGTTAATTTGATTGTTTCATCTTTATTATGTTTTTGCATTACTTATAATTACTTTATTTATATTTGAATTCAAGTTTTAACTTATTTAGCTTACTTGTTTTGTTTATTTGCTCACTTACATTTAAACTTATTAAATCATCATTAAATAGTGCTAATAAAATTTAGCAATACGACTAACAATGTCGTTATTGTTATAATCCAAGCACTTACATGAAAATAGTTGTAATTGTCAATATTACACCCATTTAATTATAATACTTCTTTTCTTTTCTTTTCTTTTCTTTTTATGTTAATTTAATGTTATAGTTTTTTTTCTTTTAGTTAGTCTAATTTTCTTTTACTAGCATTCTATTTCATTTTCTCTTCTTTTCTTGTAACATTAATTTAATGCTCCATGCTAGTTTTTCTTTTAGCTTAATATTTCTTTTCTAACTTTCATTCTCCACTTCTTTTCCTTTTCTTTCAATATTAGTACAATTTCTTCTTCTAGTATTTTATTTTCTTAGCTTCCTTATAATGTTTCATTTAGTATTTCTTTTTCTTTTAAAATTAGTTAATCTTTAATTTAATACTAACGTGACTTTTCATTTTTTTTTTATTATAATGTAGTTTTATTTTCCTTTTAATGCTCTATTCTATTTTTTTTCTTTCCTTTTCATGTTAGCTTAAAAATCTCTCCACTAGCATTGATTTCTACTAGTATTTATTTTATTTTCTTTTTCTTTTCTCTCAATATTAGTGTAACTTTTTTTTTAGCACTTGTTTTATCTTTCTTTTTCTTTCATTTCATTAAATCTAAAAATCATAAAAAGGTTCTTAAGTTATATTTTTAAAAAGTGTAACTTCTTTCTCTTTTGTTCTCTTTTCTTTTCATTTTCTTTTATCTTTTCTTTTTTTTTCATTTTCTTCTAAAATACAAAATGTAAACAGTTAGGTTTTTTTTTAGTAGTTTAAATGAGTATTTTCTAACCTTTTTTTATTTTGGCATTATAAACCATTTTTTTCTTTAAATCTTTAAACTCTCTTTTGTCATAACACTCTTATTTTTGTTTTCTTTGTTAGTAAATCTTCTATTTTTTAATATAGAATTTTTATGCGTCTTTCATTTTTACATTTAGTATTTTTTTTATTAAATATTCATCATGTTAATACTAACATAGCTTGCTTTGATAATATGCATATTTTGGTTAATTTCTTTAAAATTATGTTTAGAATAATTTAACTTATTTTGTAATAATTCTTGTTTAGATAATTTTAGCATATTTTTGTTCTTTTATGCAAATCATGATAGTTAATTTATTTTTGTGAAAATTACATGTGGGAGTATAGCATGTATCCTTTAGTTAGAAATTGCATGCCGTAGGACTTAGGATTTTTCATTTGATATTTATTTTATTTGGCATTCTATGTACATATGTTATGTATTTTTCATATTTAATTTTGAATGTTCTCTCTTTACCTCTATTTTTTTTATTTGTATGCATTTGAGAAAATTTATTAAAGAATCAATGATGATTAATAGAGGCCAACCTTACGGTTGGGCGAACGGGGTGGCTAACACCTTCCTCAATTCGTACCTTAGCCTCCGAATCCTTTTTCTCTGGTAAAACGTTTTAAAGATCAGTAGCCATTTTTGTTTTTCTTAGTTTTTCTCAAAAACTAAGTGACGACTCTATTTTTAACATAAAGGGATTTTTTAAAATTTGACTTTCAAGGTGTTAAAATATTTTTCAAACATCTTTGAATTCTCTTATTTTTGAAACACTTTCAAAATTCCCAAAATCTCGGCGCTACAGTATTTTCTGACAACTCTACTAGGAACTGGTTTATAAAATCAACTCTACAGTATTTTCTCGGCGCTACATTGGTTCTTAATATATATTTCTCATTTGTATTTTCGCATGCATATGCATTGTTCTTTGAACCGCCTCTGCTTGGTCGACCCGATACCCCGAACGTTCATCCATTTCGAGGATTGTTGGGAAGGCGGGTAACTCTTACTGACTGTACACTTTCATAAGAACAGTAAAAGAGTTCGGGCGTACTGTTTGACCATATCCTGCACCACTCCAAGCATGGGAGGTATATACCCGGCTCTATTCAGAAGGTGCCCTGTTCGATTGACCAAAACTAGCCTTTTGCATATAGTAGCTTAGAACCCCCCGTTAGGTGCTGCTTACCCTAGTAGGATTCTGTGTTTTTTTTAAGTGTATGTTTTGATTGCGAATTGTTAGGATTATTTGTTTGGGCTAGTTTCTTTTCCCGGTTCGGCTCAAGTTTTATGTTATCTCTTGCATATGTTAGTTTTTCCTTTAGGTTCATATCTAGCCTTTGCTTTTCACCATGTTCAGTTTTCACACCGTAGTTTTCTTCTCGGAGTCATATCCGTGTTTCATTTTGAAGCCCTTAGGGAGGTTTCTCTCTCATCTGGGTTCTTCCAGAATTGTTCGTTTCTCCCCCGTTGTTATATTAGGCTCGCTTCCTTTGCTACACTCGTGTGAGCTAGTCTTGCTTTTCTACCGAAGTGATGCCCGTTAGAATCCTAGTTTGAACCGATCTCTTGAGAGTTAGAACGATTTTCTTGTCGGAATGCTGCCTGTTTTTGCCCATTTCTCTATCTAGATGAACCTTTTCTCTAGAGATTAGTTGATCCCCTTCTTAGCCATCATTCTAGTTTTTGGGCCGTCTTGTTGTTATGCCGCCAGCATGAGCCCAGCAAGGGCATTATCTCAGCTTTCGTAATTATCTGCTTATGATATGTTGTTTCGAATATCTGGGATGTTTGCTATCTGTCGTCAGAATTTTGTCCGAGAAGTATCTGATACTGGTCATTTTTCTTTTGGACCCAGGTTTTTCTCGAGTTTAGATCATTGAGCCAAAAAGATCATAGTCAACACATGTCTGGCCAAGGTCAGTGACAGGAAGACTCTATAGGGTATCTGAACAATCAACTGAGCCAGATGAAATGGCAGAGAATGAAGTGAACTTTACAGTTCTAATGAGAGCTATTACTGAAATACAGAAAGTTGTAGAACAGCAAACCCAAGCTCAAAACCAATGTTAGGTGTAGATCTGGGCGATTCATGCCCGTATAGCCATTGTGAATGGACAGTCGAAGGATATAAACGAGAACGGTGAAGACTTTTGGGACGATAATCGAGGACAGGAGGTACCGCAAGTTGCTGTACCACCTCGGGTTCCCTACCCGGTGATGGTAGAAGAAGAGAACACTGCCCAGTCTAGGGAATCCGCACAGGCAGAAAAGATCGGTTGAATAAAGAAGGTGTTGAGAAAGGCCAAAGGTGTAGAAGAATACATGCTGGATGTGGGTGGCTTATGCCTATTCCCAGATGCAAAATTGTCAAAAAGTTCAAGTTGCCAGAGATGAAGAAGTTCGATGGCACCGGAGATTCCCGTATTCATTTAAGAATGTAAGTCAAAACTTTGTCCCCATGGGGATCGATGATCAACTCAAGACCCAATTGTTCCACCGATCACTTTCTGGGGCAGCACAAAAGTGGTTCCTCTCTTTGGAAGTGGCTAAGACCAGGACTTCGGAAGATATAGCCACTACGTTCATCAGTCAGTATAGCTACAATGTTCGACTGGATGTAACCACCCGAGAGCTAGAAACAATTCGCTAGGAGCATCGGGAATTATTTGTTGATTTTCGGACCCGGTGGAGGGGCAAAGCTGCCAAGATGACAAACCAACCCACTGAGAAAGAACAAGTGAGGATCGTGGTTAAGAATCTACAGTCCCCTCTGAAGCGTTACCTTATCACACAGCCGCTTTCTACCTTTGAGCGCTATTTGATGCTGGGGTGCAGATCGAAGACGCCATTCAGTCCAGAGATATTGAGAAAGCATATCCTAGCCAAAAATTGAGAAGGACCTTCCCTGCAAACAACCAGAATCAATCTGCTGCTACTAACCTCGTGTCACATTCGAACGAGATGAATCTTCTGAACCCATCATCTTCAGCTCAATAATCCAATAATACCCAACAGTCAAACAATGGCCAACAGCAACAAAGGACATGGGAGGTCTTCACTCCCCTTAATATTTCACTAACCACTTCCCTAAATCGACTTGTCGAGAAAGGGCTCATCAAGTTATTGGATCCCATGCCAGTGCCTGATTCCCTTCCCCCAAGATACAAGCTTCGCAGTATTACGCTTATCATGAAGGCCACGGACATCTGACAGATAAATGTATGAAACTGCGTCACGAGATCCAGGATCTCATTGATAACAAAGTGATCCCTCCGCCGTCGGCCACTCTGAAGCCAAATATCACGACTAACCTTCTGCCGAACCATGCCAAGCAAGCTTGGGTAAATTACATCTCTCTGGGGCAATCAGAATATTCGAGCCGATATATCTATTCAGCATATCTGCCACGCCCTCATGTTTTAGCAATTGAGGATCAAATAGCATGCTCATTTATTATGGCTAGAAGCGACCGAGATAGGATGGAGGAATGGAATGATAATACCTAGGGGTGGTATCGAACGGTAATCCAAGCCTACCAGCAAGAAGAAGGGGAACGCAGTGAGAAAGATGATTGGCCGCTGGATTATCCGGCACGGCCTTATGGGTTTGGCCATGTACTTGATGGCATTACTCTTCCCCAACTTTTTGAGGAGGGGATATATGTCGACGAGATGCAATCCTATTGGCTGGTAAGGGTCGTGGTGAAGTCAGACGGATCTGAGTGGACTGATTTTTGGGCTGCTCGGGAATAATATGTCGACTACAATGGAGAAGATATCTGGGAAGAAATTGACAATATGTGGGCAATTGAGGATGATGAGGAAAGAAGAGGAAGAGCAATGGTCGGCGAGTTAGATGATTTGTGGGAATTTGAATGCCCTTTCTGCATGGACGAAGTAAGACAGACTGAAAGTATAGTGCCGGAACTATGGGACCTCGAGGATGGTGTGGAACATCTAACTAGGAGTGGATGGCATTTCAAGCCGACTCAGTTGGAGAAAGGACAGTCGAGCAGAAAAGGAAAAGAGAAAGAACAAGAAGAAGAAGATGACGCTGTGCTGAAGCAGCTCAAAAAGACACAAGCCAATGTTAGCATTTGGGGCTTATTGATGGCCTCGCACAAACATATACAAGCCGTGCTGAAGGTCTTGAACAAGGCCAGTGTTTCAATAGACGCGACCCCGAAGCAACTTGTTGGGATCATCCTGCCAGCTGTAGAGTCAAAAGTCATCTTCTTTTCTGATAAGGATCTGCCAGCGAAAGGAAAGAATCATAACAATCCCCTGCACATAACCGTTAAATGCTTGGAAAAGTGGGTCCCAGTGACTCTTATTGATAATAGGTCCGCGTTAAATGTTTGTCCGCTTAAAACAGCAGTTTGCTTGGGACTAAACCTGAAACACTTCACGCCCAGTAATCAGGGGTTCCGGTCCTATGATAACACAGAAGAGATGTGCTGGGCTTTGTATCATTCGCATTATCAGTAGGGCCCTTGAAAACATCAGTTGAGTTCCACGTACGGGATGTACCGGCTTCTTTTAATTTGTTGCTAGGCAGGTCAGGGGTGTATGACCCGAACGTACAGGCAGTGCCATCAACCCTTCACTAAAAGCTGAAACAGATAAAGAATGGGGCAATTCTGACTATCCATGAAGAAGACAGCATCCAACCCCAAGAGGGGAAGGCTCGACTCTCTTGGAGGCTCAGCATGGCGAAGGAGACGTGTCGCTAAGTGGCTTCCGATTCGATGAAGCACAGGGTGTCCAAATGCTAATGAATGAAGAAGAGAGGTACATCAACCCAAGAGCAATTAAAATGATGAGACAAATGTCCTACTTCCGGGGCATGGGGCTAGGGCGTAAGCAGCAAGAAATTTCCGAACCTGTCCAGGTATTGCCTACTTCTCGCCGTTTCGATCTCGGATACAAACCAACGGGAGAAGATTTGGAAGGGCCTAAAAGGGGATGGAAGACCAATTATTCAGGAACTCTCAATGGGTATTTTGTCAAAGAATGAGAAGACTGTCCATACTATGGCTTCCCAGAGCCATGGATCGACGAAGAAACCAACCAGAAGTTGCCAGGGCTAGAGATCTTCTTCGGCCATCAGTTATTCGACACGGAAGAAAAGGAAACAGTGAAAGGGGAACATGAAGAAAAGAAGATCCAATAGGAAGATTGGGCGGACAAGCTTGATGAGAATGACATGGGAGTGTTGTTCAACGAAAAGATGACACAACTACACGTAACTGACCCAGACTGTTTCATGATGGGCTTCAACGCGCCAACCGACTGCGCCAAGCTCGTTGTTGATGCAACTGCAAAGGAAGTAAAGAACAAGACCTTAGAGTCATGTGATGTGCAAGTTGTTTATCCTGAGTCTGAGTTAAAGTCAGAGTCTATCGTTGAGGCCACGTCTGTTTGTGCATCCATCATCCTTCAATGAAATGAACGAAATTTCCAGTTACTCTATTTTGTTTGATTTATTTCATACGCTTTTCGATGATTTTGAATTCGACGGGCATATCCCTGAAGAAATAATACTTTTAATAAAAAGAGAAAAAAAAATGCGTGCCCAACAAATAATTGAAGAAAATTTATCAATAAATCTGGGTAATGAAACTAACCCGCAAAATGTACAAATTGATTCTTCTTTATCTTTAGTTGAACGCACACAATTAATAACTTTATTAAAAGAATTTAAAGATGTATTTGCATGGTCTTACGAGAATATGCCTGGAATTGATTCTGACATTGTCCAACACCATATCCCCGTATACCCCAATGCCAAACCGGTCAAACAAAAACTGAGACAGATCTGGCCAGAATAGGCTCTGAAGATCAAAGAAGAAGTTGCCAAACAGATCAATGCTGGATTCCTAATGGTAACTGAATATCTAAAGTGGGTGGCTAATAATGCTCCAGTGCCGAAGAAAGATGGTCGTAACCGACTCTACGTGGATTTTTGGGATCTCAACAAGGCTAGCCCAAAAGAAGATTTTCTGCTGCCGCACATTGACGTCATGGTAGACAGTACAGCGGGACATGCCAGGCTGTCATTCATGGATGGCTTCTCCGAATACAACCAGATTCTGATGGATCCCGAAGACAGAAAAAAGACGATGTTCACCACACCGTGGGGCACCTATTGTTATCGTGTGATGTCATTTGGTTTGAAGAATGCAGGGGCAACCTATTAGAGGGCTGCCACTACTTTATTACATGACATGATACGCAATGAGGCCGAAGTGTACGTGGACGACATGATAGTCAAGTCCAAGGATCGAGATGGCCACATCACAACATTGCGAAAGTTCTTTCAAAGGATTTGAAAGTACAAGATGCGACTCAACCCACAGAAGTGTGCCTTTGGAGTTACTGCTAAAAAAATGCTCGGATTTATGATCACTCAACGAGGTATCGAAGTGGACCCTTCAAAGATCAAAGCTATTTTAGATATGTCTCCTCCAAAGACCGAGTGAGAAGTCAGGGGCTTTCTAGGTAAGATACAGTTTACCAGTCGATTCATCGTAAAATTGACAACTACCTGTGAGCCTCCCTTCAGTCTGTTGAAGAAAGGAGTTGAGTTTAAATGGGATCAGAAGCGTCAAGACGCCTTTGATGCCGTACAACAATACCTACAAAATTCACCTGTTCTAACTCCTCCCAAACCTGATAGACCACTGATCCTCTATTTGTCAGTGACTAATTCAGCTATGGGATGTATGTTGGCACAAGAAGGCAAAACTAGAATCAAAAAAATTGTCTACTACTTAAGCAAGAAGATGGCGGGGTCAGAAATACGATACACACCACTAGAAAAGACATGCTGGGCATTGGCTTGGGCTTCCCGAAAGCTGAGGCATTATATATTGTCTTTCACAGTGAATATCAACTCCTGGATGGACCCATTGAAGTACCTATTTGAGAAGCCAGCATTGACAGGGAGGTTGGCTCGATGGTTGCTGTTATTATCAGAGTTTGATCTCAAATACGTCACTTGAAAGTCAGTCAAAGGTAGAGCAGTGGCAAAATTCCTGGCCGACCAACCAATTGAGGGGGGTGAGGACACAGAGTTCCAATTTCTTGATGAACAACTGATGACTCTGATGACTTCTAGTTTCCTTGCCCCTAATTCTAAAGCTGCCTCCAATCTTGCTAAACATGCTTCATACTCAGAGATTCGGCACTAGTGATTTCACAAGCGAGAGGAGAATGGAAGGTTAGGGACTTAACCTTGATTCTCTATCATCAAGAACAAGAGAAGCTTATACCGTACTTCGAATCAGTGATCTTTACTCAAGTGCCAAGACTGTAGACAAGTTCGTCGATGCACTGGCCACCCTAGCATCCATGATTGACATGCCGCTCAGAGTCCGAATGAGACCTTTGATAATCGAACAAAGAAGGAAGTTAGCATATGAGGTGACAGCCGCAATTGAGGATAGTATCAACGATCTTCCATGGTATTTTGACATTCAGAACTTCGTGGAGAAAGGAGAATATCGTAAGTTTGCCAGCAAAAAGGACAAAAGGGCGATACGACGATTATCCACATAGTTTATCATTTGTGGTGGAAGACTATACAAACGAGAACATTCTGGCGTCAAAAAGCTGTGTATCAACACTGAAGAAGGCCAAGAGTTGATGAAAGAGATACATGTAGAAGTCTGTGGGCCACACATGAGTGAGAACATGTTAGCCAAGAAGTTCCTACGTCAGGGATATTTTTGGATGATAATGGAGACAGATTGTATACAATTCGTGCGAAGATGTCATAAGTGTCAGATTCACGCAAACCTTATGCATGTTCCCCCATCTCAGCTGTATAATCTGACATCACCATGGCCGTTCTCGGTATGGGGTATTAATGTGATCAGCAGGGTGACACCAAAAGCATCTAATGGGCACGAGTTCATTTTAGTGGCCATTGACTATTTTACTAAGTGGGTGGAAGCAGCCTCCTACTCGGTATTGAAAGCCTCTCATATTGCTAAGTTCATCAAGAAAAATATAATTTACCGGTATGGGGTCCCACATGAGGTCATCTCGGTTAATGGCTCACATTTCCAATGAGAGGTCTTGGATCTTTTCAAGGAATACCAGATAGTAACCTACAAGTCCTCACCATATCGGTCGCAGACCAATGGAGCAGTTGAGGAAACAAACAAGAATATCAAGAAGATTCTGCAAAAGACGGTCAACTCACATAAGGATTGGCCTGAACATCTACCATTTGCACTTTGTGGATACAGGACGTCGATCAGAATTTCAACAGGAACCACGCCATAATCTTTAGTATACGGGATGGAAGCCATGGTTTCCATTGAGGTAGAAATCCCTTCGCTAAGAGTAATGGCTTAGGCCAGTATTTCAAAAGCAGAATGGCATAGGAACCGGATGGAAGAGTTGCTCTTGTTTGATGAAAGAAGGTTGCAGGCTCTGTTTCACGTATAAGGATACCAAAGGTTGGTAGCTCGAGCATTCAATAAGAACGTCAAAACTCGGGATCTCAGAGAAAGAGATCTGGTTCTTAAGGAAATCAGAGCTCCTATCTTCGACCCGAGAGGCAAGTTCAAGCCAAACTGGTCCGGTCCGTTTCTGATCAAAACCATCATGACCGATGGTACAATCATCATTATGGATTTGGATGGCAATGTGTTCTCCACCCCAGTTAACCTCATCAACTCAAAAAGTACTATCCTTGAGGTAAAAATAAAGATAAAATAAAAGCTCGCTGAGTTGAAAATCAAAAAGGCAACTCAGGGAAAAAGTTAGAGCAGCCAGCAAGGCCAAAAATCTATAAAGGCGACCTTGTCAAAAGTTAGGGCATCACAAAAGGAAAGTGTCAATACCCGAGTGAAAATCAAACCCAAACTACGTTAAAGCCTGATTCCGTCTTTTTGGGATACGTAGGCAGCTTCTTTTAAGAAGTTCGGCCACATCCTTTGTTTTTAACCATCTTTGAATCTGAGTAAGATCAATACAAATTTATTTCTCAATTTTGATAATAAAGTCATTTAATTGAACCAAAAAACTTTGGATAATTTTGAACCTTCTTTTCATTACTTTAGCTTTGAGTTACAAAGTTTTAAAAATAAAAGGGAGGGCACGCAAGTCCTAAACTCTACAAACAAGATAAAAGGAAAGTTATGAAATCTTTAAAACAAAGCAAAAGGCCTCAAATTCTCCTCCTTTTTTGCTGCTTGTTTTCCTTCTTCTTTGTCTTTCTTCTCTCTATTCTGCATCAGCCATTTCTTGTACTCAGCATAAAGATTGGGACACTACAACTCTTGCATCTCCATCCGTGGACAAGATGGCCAAGCATCCCGATACAATGCTAGAAATGGGGCTCGCAGTGCAGATGAAAATAAATGATCTCGGATATTGGAAGGGATGACTTGACTATGACCGAACTGTCGTATGATCTGACAGGGATAATAGAAAGTAGTCTGACGCAGACTAACCAGCAGAACACCAGGGTGATCCATGGTAGTCAGAGTCATGGCAGGGATCCGCCACCAGGGGCACTGCCAAGTGATATCTGGGCTAGTCAGAGAAGAAAGGTACTGTCGCCAGGCTACCTCAGTATTGCATATCTGATAGTAGGGGCGATAAAGGAAAATTGCAGCACTGTGTCTATCAATAGGTGGTTTTTGTACAAGATTTCCTTCTCCATCAGCCAGATATACAGTGGAAGGTTAGACCAGTAAGAGAAAAGCCTTATAGTATGACAGAAAGTTTGATAAAGAGAAAGTTTTAAGCTTACCAGGAGATGCAAGGGGCTGCCAGCAAAAGTAGTGGTCTCGCCACGATGAACAGCATCTAAGCCTAGCAGTGTCCCGGCCAAGACAAGTGGTACAAAGTTCTTTCCCATCCACATCTGACTAGCGATGTCAACCACTGTGCAGCTAACTCGCCCGTCAGAGGGAACAAGAAGATACTGGGCAAGAAGGCAGAAACAAAGAGCGTAGCATCATTGCAGATGAAAATTGAGGTCACTTAGGTCACCGGTAGAACGGAATCTATCAATGATCCAGGGTATGTCAAGATAGTCATCCTGTGTCAGAAGAGACACCTCCATCCTAGATAGACCACAGAGCTGTATCACCTGTTGGCAGGTCGAAAGACTCGTGGAGCCAAATCCAAAATAGTAGCAAACTCCCCCACAGTGGGGCATAGCTCTTCAAGGCCGAATCGAAAGGCGTGGGATTGTGGGTCCCATAGCTGAGCAGCTGCGTCAACAAAGGTCCATCAATCTTTGTGGTCATGAGAGAAAATAAAGAGTTGATACCAAAAGGGGCAAAGTTCAAACGTTCGATATGGGAGAATGCCTCAATCCATGAAGAAAGGAGACTAGCCATCTGGGTCAAAACGACAGAAAGTGAAGCCTCCAAGGCTGTATTTATAAAGCAGGGAAAGGCTGGAGATCAAAAAAGCAAAAAAAATACAATCAATGTGGCGACCGTCACCTTGAAGTGGGCGACCGCCAACTTGAAAGGGCACCATACATTGACATCAGCTCTTTAACCAGGCAACCGCCATATCGAATTGTGGTGATCGCCATGTCGGTCTTGATGTCAGTGGCGACCATCATGTTGAATTGTGGCGACGGCTATGTTTAAATATGGCGGGTGTGCAGTATATGTGGCTTGTGCAAATTTGTGACATTTGTATTTTACATCCTGGACAGTTTGAGCATCAAATAAAGAAAAATCATGCAACAGATGAATATGAAGCAATAAATGCACGAAAGCCCAAATAGGCATTAGAAAGTGATAAGAATGTATCAGAGTAAAAGTTGGGGCACCGAGACCGAATAAAACAGGAAACTAGGGCACGCAGGCCCATATATCAAGTAAATGTATGTGAATGTATCAAACTGGGGCACGCAATCCCATAAAGAGTAAGTATATCTGAATAAAATAACTAAATGGGGAAGGGGGAGCTCTCCCTCTCTCTTAAGCATGCCTCGGGCGAACTCGGCGGGAGGAAGGGCCGACCTCATCCGAGCTGACCTCTTCGAAGAGCCTCTCAATGTCGTCATCATCGTCGCTGCTGGAAGAAGAAGACACAGCTCTGGAGCGACTCTGAGCAGAAGAGATGAATCCTCTGGAGCGAGCTCGAGAAGATGCCCAGGAACCCCGACCTCGAGCTGGGGCAGGAGAAGGAACAGGAACCCGTGGTGGTACTATGCCTGTAGCTGGAACTGGAGGCTATCAAAAGAGAGGTAAGAATCATAACAGAATAACGAAAGAAAGGGCAGAAGAGCTGAAAAAGCATGTAAGATACTCACTATATCCACAGGTGTGAAAGCAACACCGGCTGCTCGCATCATGGCATCCATCTGCCGAACCAAAGACCTCAGGCCGGTGACTATCAGCATCGTACGGCCAAGCCAAGCCTGGTCAATCTACAAAGAATGGAAGAGAACGGTTTAAGAATACCAAACAAGTAAAGATAGGCAAATAACTAAAGGAAAGGTAAAAGACGAACCTGGCCGATATCAGTCCTGAACTCCGGTGCTGGCGGAACAAGGACTGGTAGAGGAAAGGGGAAGCCATACGCTACGGTCTGGACATCCCATGAAATCTCTAAGCCCTTCATCCCGCCAGCAACATCACCAGTAGCAGCAGCTCCAGCAGCACCGGCATCAGCGTCCTCCGGTGCCCGTCTCTTCCTGCCACCAGGGGCAGTCGGGCCGGGTCCTAAGGGTCCCAGCAGGTGTGCCCGGACCCAGGCTGTGTAGTCCCCCTCTGCCACCAGCAGCTCCGCGACACGGGTCCCCACCATCTCCAAGAGGAGGTCAACACAGCCAAGGAGATCGATCCAGCGCATACGGATCGGAGGAACCACCGATATGCAGAAGTGATCCTGACCGAGCGACTGACAGACCACTCGCTCGCCAAGATAGTACTCCCGATCGAATGGACCCTCCAGTAGGATCCACCTCGAGGTAAGTTCTCGGCTGCGCATCAGGTCTGCGCCAGCCCGATCCTCCACACCACGCCAAACATCCCAGTGGACCTGCAGCAATTCAAAGAATAGTACAATACATAGAACAGTAAGCATTGAATACAGTACAGTATGATAGTGCAGTGATTCATGTACAGAATAAAGAGAAAACAGTACAAGAATAGTGCAACACAGTGAATAGTATAGTGAACGGCATAAAATAGTAAATAATAAAAAAAACCTAGACGAGGGTCAGCCGGTCCTGTGAGACCTGAAAATAGTCTATGTCCTTCCCCCCAGCCTTCTTTCCCTTTAGGCTTCGGGACTACCAGATCATTCGGGGAATGACTAGAGGGTCTGCTGCGGAGTTTGCCGAGACGTGAAGCCCGAGTAACTCATAAGTCCAGAACTGCAAAGAAAAAGATGTCACCCAACAGATAATGGACAATAAAGAACACAGATGAATGAAAAATGTGCAGAAACTAAACTATACCTCCCAGACCCTCCAGTATCCCCCGATGCTAAGCTCCTGGGGGAACCGAGTGAGAGTTCTCATAAAACCACAAAAAGTGGAGAAAGCAGCTCCTCCCCAGTCAAATGAAGCGACCCGATCAAGACGAGCTAGGGCGCCGAGGTAATGTAAATGAATGGTGTTCTCCTTGTTCGAAAACAAGGGGGTACCGAACATATATATCAGAAAGCCCCGGGCGACCCACTCGAAGTGGCAGGGTTCGGTGCAGTGGAAGTGGCGGAAACTAGGGCTGTTCAAAAACCCGCCCAACCCGCCCAATCGCCCTGCATCTGCGCGCCCCACACCGACCCAAGCAAATTTAAAAAGAAAAAAATGGTGGGTTGGGCAAGTTGTAGATGAAATTCAGCGGGTCGGTTGGTGAGTCGGTTTCAAATCATCCAACCCGCCTAGCAACCGACCTGCTCCGTACATGCTTTTTAGTTTTAAATTTTTAATCCCAGCACCTCCTTGAAAACAAAACAGTCAAAACACAAATAAATCAGTAAAATATTGCTACAATGTTCATTTAATTTTTAAACTGTGGCAGCGTGGGTTGTAAATTTTTTTAAACTATTCATTTAAATATTGCTGTTTATTGATTTAAACTATTCATTTAAATATTGTTGTTAAATATTTAACTTCACCACGTTATTTTCTTGCCTTGTACAAACAATTTACTTTTAAATATTATTGAAATTTGAACTGTGGCAGCGGGGTTGTGGGTTTCTTTGATAACCCACTTAAACAATAAATTTTAGAACTTCAATAGTCTATTAAATTTTTAAACCGCCAATCCGCCCAACCCGCCATTGCAAAACCGCTCAAAAAAATAATTAATCCGTCGATTTTATAAAGTGGATGGTTCGGCGGTGGATTGAAATTTTTTATACCGCCATAAATGGTTTGGTTAATGAATTTTTACTCAATCCGCACCGCACCGATCCGCGCACACCTCTAGCGAAAACGGTCAAAGAACCAGGTATATCTAACCTGGTCGCAGTCCATCTGTGCAGCGATAGCTCCGAGAAAGTACATCAGGGCATCAGCAGAGCGAGCAATGGTGGGGTCAAATGAAATAGGGACCCCGCCGACCGGATACCTGTAATGAGAGCAAAGTCAAGAGGCGTCAGTGTAGCCTCAAACGTAGTGAAATGGAAGGTGTTGGTGGTATCCCACCACCGCTCGGCCAGGGCTGTCAACCAGACCTGGTCATTGCTCGTCCTACCCAAAAGGGTATGAACCGAGTAAAGCCTGAAGCGTCAATAAAATCCCAGCTAGGAGCAGGGAGGGCATCGTACCACTCGAGCACCTTCCCGGAGGCAGAACCTCCGAAGCCTTTGATGTGGTGACCAGCCTGAAAAGAGAAGACATACAGAGGGTACATAAAGAGCAGATCAAGCACATGAAATATGCAGCAGATAACCAAAAGCAATAAAGACCCTAGGTACAAGTGTGTGATAACCCTTCAAATCCTTCAAGCCCTAGAAGACTAGGCACCCTAAGCCCTGGTGCGCTAAGCAAATCTTGCGCATCCTAGTAGTAGACTAGGAACCCTAAGCCCTGGTACACCAGGCAAATCTCTCAACTCTAGAAGACTAGGCACCCTAACCCCTGGTGCGCTAGGTAAATCTTGCACATCCAAGTAGAAGACTAGGAACCCTAAGCCCTGGTACGCCAAGAAAATCTTTCAAGCCCTAGAAGACTAGGCACCCTAAGCCCTGGTGTGCCAGGTAAATCTTGCACGTTCTAGTAGAAGACTAGGAACCCTAAGCCCTGGTACACCAGGCAAATCTCCATAAACCCTAGGTTCGTGTATGAGTGACGATCCTTTGGTTTTTGCGCGTCCTAGTAGAAGACTAGGCACCCTAAGCCCTGGTACGCCGGGAAAATCTTTCAAGCCCTAGAAAACTAGGCACCCTAAGCCCTGGTGTGCGAGGCAAATCTTGCACGTCCTAGTAAAAAATGAGGAATCCTATGCCCTGGTACGCCAGGCAAATCTCCCTTAACCCTAGGTTCGTGTGTGAGTAACAATCCTTTGATTTTTGCGCGTCCTAGTAGAAGACTAGGCACCCTAAGCCCTAGTACGCCAGACAAATCTTTCAAGCCCTACAAAACTAGGCACCCTAAGCCCTGGTGCACCAAGCAAATCTTGCACATCCTAGTAGAAGACTAGGAACCCTAAGCCTTGGTACGCCAGGCAAATCTCCCTAAACCTTAAGTTCATGTGTAAGTGACGATCCTTTGGTTTTTGCGCGTCTTAATAGAAGACTATGAACCATAAACCCTGGTTGAGCCAGGCCAATCTCTCAAATCCATCGCGTTCTCGTAGAAGACTAGGAACCCAAAGCCCTAGTGCTTCAGGCAAACTTCTATCATTTTGTGTTGATCATTTTTCCTAAAAAAAACTTTTCCCTCTAATATTTATGTCTGTCCCTTTTTGCCCTAATTTTCTAAAAAATTTTAGAATTTTTTAAAATTCTAAAAACTTTCTCGACATTGTATCATTTATTTTCTCAATCCCCTTTATTTTCTAGGTTTTTTCAAAAAAATTTCAAATTTTTTTAAGATTTTCCAAAATTTTCCCTAAATCTTCTAAGATTTTCTTTAATTTTTCTAAAATTTTTTAAAAATTTTCTTCATTTTCTAGGAATTTTAAAAAATTTGCCCCGCTTTTCTAATGTGTTTTCTTAATTTTCTAAGGACTTTTGAAAAAAAAAATTCCTAATTCTCCCTAATTCTTTAAGATTTTTCAAAAAATTTCCTTAATTTTCCTATGATTTTTTTCAAAAGTTTTCCTTAATTTTCTAGGATTTTTTTTTTAAAAAAAGATTCCCTCCTTTTGATTTTCATGTTCATCCCTAAAAATAAAATAAACAAAAAAATTCACCCCTTAGTTTTTATGTTTTTCCTAAAAGATAAAGATAAAAAAAATTTCAAGCCTTTTACTTTGTAAATTTTGCTAAAATAATTGCCTCTTCTATTATTTGTTCAAACTCTAGTATCCCTACTGTTTTACTTCATTGCACAGGTATAAACTAAATTCAGATCTCAAACATCACACAGCAATCATCATCTACATCATCATCAAAATAAATCAACCACATCATCATCAAAATAAATCATCCACAAAATCAAATAATCATCATACATCATAGGAGGATCCTAGACATGCGTCTAAGTTTGAGATATATCATGCTTTGACATTGAAACAGTAAAGATGGGGAACTTACCGATGGGCGCTGGCGAGACATGTGCTGGTTCGGCTCCCGAAGAAGTACGTCAACGGCAGTGGAGTCCGGAGGTGGCTCGTAGCGTTGCATCTCACCCGGAAGCAAACGGTGGGGAACTGGAGCATAGGTGTGCGGGTCGAAGGGTGCTGGATGGCCCTCTCTAGCATCAGGATCCAATAAGTTGGCCATCGCGGCCTCAGCAGCAGCATCTGCAGCTGCCTGTGCCTTGGCAGCTGCTCGAGCCTCCTCCTCAGCAACACGGTGGGAGGCAAGCTCTGCCTCGAGCACGAGAGCATCCATCGCAGCAGCGGGCTGCGTGGCGGTGACCCCACCAGTAGGAAGACTAGAGGTCATGCCCCTGAGAGTCCCCATGACTGAGCTCTCGCTCGCGGACAAGCCTCGGATGGCTCCCGCGATGTCCTCAAGGTGCTCGTGTCCAGCCATTTTCAAGCAAGGAAGAAAAGAAAAGGTATGAGGAAATGAGGGAGCAAATAAAGTTTAGAGAGAGCTTGGGAGAACTAAGGAGGCTAGAGAGAGAGTGAGACACGAGCAAAGGAACCCCATGTGCGCCTCAAAGGACCGGGTGCGCACCTAGAGTTGGCGGCCGCCACTTCCAAAGTGAGCGACCGCCATGATTATGAAACGTCACATGGTGACCACCATGTTATAGGGGTTTTAAGTGCGCGGTCACCATGTCAGAAGGGTTTGGGCTTGGCGATCGCCAAGTTTTCAACAGTCACGTCAAGTCAGAACATCATTATGGAGTTTTTGGGTTTTTAGGGGCTATTTTGGGGTTTTTAATGTTATTGTGTGCGTGTTTTAGTGTGTTTATTTTGTTTTGTGTGTTTAATTTATATGATTATTCTCCTTTTGTGCGTATTGATTTTATATGAAAAAAAATAATTTTCAAAAATAATAATTTCCCTGGAAAATAGTTTTTAAACCCTTTTATTTTGTGTGTTTCTTTCTAATTTTGTGGGCTTTTCAAAAATAATTTTTAAAAATTTAGGAAATTTTAGAAATAATTTGTGATTTGCACGAGTAATTTGTGCGTTTTGGCTCTAACCCTTATCTTTTTGCAGATTTCTCTCCTGATGAAAATAATTTTAAAAGTCTTGACTCTACTTTTTGATTATCTTTATCTTGGTTTCATCCCAAATTTTTAGATCTTGACTCGACATATTAATTCGTGGTTTCTTCTCCTCATAAATTTAATTTTAAACCGTGGCTTGGCTTTAAATTATTTTTATCCCGTTTCTATCATGAATTTTTAGGTCTTGACCCGACCTATTAATTCGCGATTCTCTCCAATGAGGATGATTTTAAAGTCTTGATTCGACTTTTTAGTTATCCTTATCCCATTATAGTTCCGGGTTGTTAGGTCTTGACTCGATCGATTAATCCGTTGTTGCTTTCCTGGTTAAAGTAATTTTTAGGATCTTGACTCGATCCACTTGATTATCTCATCCCCAATCAAGTTCTTAAATCTTAACTCGATCTTTAGCTTGTTTATTTGTGCTCCCTTTAGATCTTAACTCGATCTCTAGAATTTATTCGATCATATCAGTATTTATACCAACAATTGCATCATGTTAGAATCTGTTCATGTTAGCATTTACGTCATATTTCTTATCTTGCATCCTTGCATTTTGCCCCGTGAACTACGTTTTGATCTGATCCCTAGCAAAGGGGTACGTAGGCAGCTCGATAGAAATTCGAGCACAACCAACATCATATGAATACTTGTGTGCTTGTGGCCTAAGATTGACGGCTCAGTCAAATGGTTGTTGTATCTGGATCTTTGATATAACTTGTATCACGCATTGCTATGCAAGTTATATCAAATAGGGGCAACTATAGACACCCCAATTTGACCCCGCCCAATCTTAGGAGAATTCGATGATTAAAACAATTAGAATGGTGCTTCAGTTCGATCCACGGAAAGTGATCCAAGCTCGATATTTGAACCCAGAACCTTCAAACCAATGAAATTATGTCGAACCACCAATAACTTGTTACGCAAGTCATTCCCAATGTGGCAACCGCCATGTTCATTGTGGCGACCGTCAATAGAACCTCTTGGATACCCTAGCCAAAAATGGCGACCGCCACCTTCAACCTGGTGACCGCCAACTTTTATTGTGGTGATCGCAAATAGAATCTTGTGGAACCTTTTTAACATGGCGACCGCCATGTCCAACCTGGCGACCGCCAACTCCAAATGGCCTAACATGCCTCAAAATATGGCAGCATCTCACTGGTTGAAGAATTCTATAAATACCGTACCCCCTTGTACGTTTTCAAGACAGAATTTAGTAAAAGAAGCTCTACCGAGTCGCCAAGCCATTCCAAGCCCCGACGCCGAAGCCCTGTCGAAATACCGAGTTCCAAACCTCCGATGCCAACATTGAAATCCTAGCTTGGGATCACCATCCGAGGATTGGACCATTGAAGCATATTCCCCGACTTAAGAATTCCTTAACAATTCAGGTATTTTGCTTGGATCCCCAGTCCTTCTAAGCTCCATTTTCTACCTCTTTGGATTGATCGGGTTAATTTGATTGTTTCATCTTTGGAGTGATCGAGTTAATTTGATTGTTTCATCTTTATTATGTTTTTACATTGCTTATAATTGCTTTATTTATGTTTGAATTCAAGTTTTAGCTTATTTAACTTACTTGTTTTGTTTAGTTGCTCTTTTACATTTAAACTTATTAAATTACCATTAAATAGTACTAATAAAATTTAGCAATACAACTAACAATATCATTATTGCTATAATCCAAAAACTTGCATAAAAATGGTTGTAATTGTCAATATTACACCTATTTAAGTCTAGTATTTTATTTCATTTTATTTCTTTTCTTTTTATGTTAATTTAATGTTTTAGTTTTTCTTTTCTTTTCCTTTAGTTACTCTAATTTTCTTTTACTAGCATTCTATTTCATTTTTTTTTCTTTTTTTGTAATATTAATTTAACGCCCCATGTTAGTTTTTCTTTTAGTTTAATATTTCTTTTCTAACTTTCATTTTCCACTTCTTTTTCTTTTCTTTCAATATTAGTATAATTTCTTATTCTAATATTTTATTTTCTTAGCTTCCTTATAATATTCCATTTAGTATTTCTGTTTCTTTTAATATTAGTTAATCTTTAATTTAATGCTAACAAGTCTTTTTCTTTCTTTTTCTTATAATGTAGCTTTATTTTTCTTTTAATGCTCCATTCTATTTTTTTTTTCTTTTCTTTTGATGTTAGTTTAAAAATCTCTTCACTAACATTGATTTCTACTAGCATTTATTTTCTTTTCTTTTTCTTTTCTCTCAATATTAGTGTAATTTCTTTTTTTAGCACTTGTTTTATCTTTCTTTTTCTTTCATTTCATTAAACCCAAAAATCATAAAAAGTGTAACTTCTTTTTCTTTTGTTCTCTTTTCTTTTCATTTTCTTTTATTTTTTCTTTTCTTTTCATTTTCTTTTAAAATATAAAATGTAAACAATTAGGTTTTCTATTTAGTAGTTTAAATGAGCATTTTCTAACCATTTTTCATTTTGGCAATATAAACTTTTTTTTTCTTTAAATTTTTAAACTCTCTTTTGTCATAATACTCTTCTTTTTGTTTTCTTTATTAGTAATTCTTTTTTTTAATATAAGATTTTTATGCATCTTTTATTTTTACGTTTAGTATTTTTTTTTATTAAATATTCATCATGTTAATACTAACCTAGCTTGCTTTGATAATATGCATATTTTGGTTAATTTCTTTAAAATTATGTTTAGAATAGTTTAGCTTATTTTGTAACAATTCATGTTTAGATAATTTTAGCATATTTTTATTCTTTTATGCAAATCATGATAGTTAGTTTATTTTTATAAAAATTGCATGTGGGAGTGTACCATGTGTCATTTAGTTAGAAATTGCATGCCTAGTATTTTGGATTTTTCTTTTCATATTTTTTTTTTTTTTGCATTCTATGTACATATGTAATGAATTTTGGGGATAAAATTCCTTTAAGGGGGAGAGTTGTGAGATTCGGTTCCTTTTCTTTTTCGTTATATATATTCGATGTGTTGGGTTTTGTTTCATTGTTTTAGAACAGGGTGTGCTATATCTGTTTTATGCGTGTTCGGGCATGTGGCACCTGGAATTTGGGATTTTTGAAAGTGTTTAAAAAATAAGGAAATTCAGAGATATTTGAAAAATATTTTAACACTTTGAAAGTCAAATTTTGAAAAATTCTTTTTTGTTGAAAATAAAGTGGCAACTTAGTTTTTGAGAAAAATTAAAAAAAATAAAAATGATTACTGATCTTTAAAAATTCTTTTTTGTTGAAAATAGAGTCGCCACTTAGTTTTTGAGAAAAACTAAAAAAAACAAAAATGGTTACTGGTCTTTAAAACGTTTAACCAGAGAAAAAGGGTTCAGAGGCTAAGGTACAAATCGGGGGAGGTGTTGCTTCACTGCTCAGGTTTTGAGTGTCAGTTTTTCTTTTTTTGGTGTTTATGGTTTCATGTTAATTTGTAATCTCTACAAATCATGTCTCTCACCTATTAATAATGAAAACCTTTATGTGATTTTTTCTTGGATCTGTATATAGTAGTGTTTTCGTTGCGTTCGGTGATGATGAAAAATTTCAACACTTTGTACGTAAGAGAGCTGAATAAAGCGTTAATTAATCTTTACTTTCGTTTTTTGGGATTACATGAATATATTTGCTTTAGTCCGTCTAGGGAAACTAATCCATTGAGTATTAGGCTGCACTTGACAAATTTTATATATATATATAATTTGTACATATAGATTCTTATTGTATTGCTAAACATATAATTCCCCCCTTAAAGGAATTTTATCCCCAAAATTCATTACAAGATCATGAAGTAAACAACTCCGGATATCTAGCACGAACCCTAGACTCAAGCTCCCATGTCACCTCCTCAACTCCATGATGAAGCGATAGAACCTTAACATAAGCAATGGTCCTCACTCTCAACACTTGCTCCTTCGTATTCAAAACCTTCACAGGTCGCTCCTCATAAGTAATATCCTCATCCACCTGTAACTCAGCCCAATCCAACACATGTGGCAGGTCAAGCTCATACTTCCGAAACAAGAAAACATGAAACACGTTATGCACAAATGCCAACTGAAGTGGTAAAATCAGACGGTATGCCACCTCCCCAATCCTTTCAAGGATCTTAAACGGCCTAATAAAATGCGATGATAGCTTCCTGCTACGGCCAAACCACATCAAACCTCTGCAAAGCAAGACTTTCAAAGACATGTGGTCCCCCACCTCAAACTCCAAAGGTCTCCTCCTCTGATCAGCATATCTATTCTAACGACTCTGAGCCATCACTAAACGTCAACGAATCATAGCGATCTTCTCTGTCGTTTTCCAGACTAAGTCAGGTTCTAAAACTGCGGTCTTTCCACATCTGTCCAATATACTGGTGATCTACACGGCCTGCCATACAAAGCCTCAAAATGTGTCATCCCAATACTAGACTGATAACTGTTCTTATACGCAAACTCTATCAACGGTAGGTGATCTTCCCAAGAACCCAAAAAATTAAGCACACAAGCTCTCAACATATCCTCCAATATCTGTATGGTCCGCTCGGACTGACCATCCATCTGAGGATGAAAAGCAGTACTGAACATCTAGCTTGTTCCCAAAGCCACATAAAGACTCTGCCAAAAGCGCGATGTAAAGCGCGGGTCTCTATCAGAAACAATAGATACAGGTACTCCATGTAACCGAACTATCTTACTAACACACAATCTACTCAGTTTGTCCACAGAGTGCTTCACGCAAATGGGAAGAAAGTGTGCAAACTTTGTCATCCTATCGACCACAACCCAAACAGCGTTATATCCCTTAGGCAACCTAGGAAGTCCTGATACAAAGTCTATCGCAATGTTCTCCCACTTCCATTCGGATATTGGTAACAGTTGTAACAACCCTGGTGGTCTCTGATGTTCCGCCTTTACCTGCTGACAAGTAAGGCACCAAGAAACTAACTGAACCATATCCCTCTTCATTTCCTTCCACTAGAATCGATGACACAAATAATGGTACATCTTGGTGCCTTTTGGGTGTACTATAAGATTAGAATGATGAAAATCATGTAGTACATCGGCATGGCACGGCACGGCACGGCATGGCACGACTCTGGTACAAACAATATCCCTGCCAATCTCAAACTCTAATCCAGACTCACAACCCATCCCATGGTGTCTTTTCCACTAGCAATATGAACTCGTAACATCTGAGCCTCTTGATCTATCTGCTGAACCCCTAGCAGTCGATCAACCAACATAGGTTGTAAAACCACTAAAAATAAAGTCACACCCTTCCGTGTCTCCCCAAGACATAGATCAAACTCACCAACCTCTCCAAGCAAGTCCTATCCTCGTATAGCAATGGAAGCAAATGAACCATGAGATCTCCTGCTAAAAGCGTCAACCATGACATTGGCCTTCCTCAGATGGTACTGCAGTTCAAAGTCATAATCTTCCATAAACTCCATCCATTGTCGTTGGCTTAGATTCAGGTCCATCAATGTAAACAAGTACTTCAAACTCTTGTGATCGGAGAAAACCTCAAAATGTTCACCATAAAGATAGTGCCGCCAAGCCTTCAAGGCAAAGACCACGACTGCCAACTCAAAATCATGTGTCGGATAATTCTTTTCTCGAGTTTTCAACTGCCATGATCCATAAGCCACAACCTTACCATCCTGCATCAGAACACAACCCAAACCGTTATGCGACGCATCATAATACACTGTGTAACCTAAACCATGTTCTGGAATAATTAACACGGGTGCACTAGTCAACCTATTCTTTAACTCCCGAAACGCTAACTCACAAGACTCGCTCCAAACGAACATGACCCCCTTTTGCGTAAGACGCGTCATCGGCACGGCAAGTCTAGAAAAGTCTTTCACGAACCACCGGTAGTAACCTGCCAAACCCAAAAAGCTACGGATCTCAAACACATTCTTCGGTCGTCCCCAATCCATCACTGCGTTAGTCTTCAAAGAATCCACTAATTCCCCATCCCTCGATACCACGTGTCCAAGAAATCTTACCTCAGACATCCAGAATTCACACTTCTCAAACTTTGCATATAGACGATACGCTCTCAAAAGCTGTAGAACAATACGAAGGTGTTCTTCATGCATCTCCCTCGTGGGTGAGTAAATAAGAATATCATCCACGAACACAACCTGTCACACCCCAAACTCCAGGTCACACGAAAAGCCCACGAACAACCACCAAACCTGCCCAACACAAACGGAAGAGAACTATAAGGCCCAAACGAGGCTAAAATCTTTGTAAAAAAGGTACGGCCAAGGGTTTATTTGATTAAAAGAGTAGCCTAAAAGACTACGATTACAGCCCCACAAGTTGAGCCTTTAAAAACAAAATACATGTTTTGGATAAGAAAATCTTTTCTTTTTAAAAGGAGCTTAGGCCGCTCTAAAATCTCCCTCGAAGCACAAGAATTTAAATGAAGCATAAACCATTTGAAAACTCTGTTTGTAAACCGTTGAACCCAGCAACGAAAAATGTAATGAGAAACTACGAAAAACAACAATCAATCCACGGTTCTCTCAAAAGCATAAAACATGCATACATTAGCTCACGGCCATAAGAAAAACATATGCATTACAACATGTTATATCCCAACATAAAAAATATACAGAAAGGTATAAACTACGTAACAAAGATCAAACAGCGGGGTCTTGTCACAGCCATCTCTGGGCACCTCAAAGTCAACATACAGGACCACGTTCACCTGAAAAAAAAATTTACAGTAAAATCCCACAACGTGAGTCGAAACCCAATAGAAATATACTATAAAGTCGTAAAGCATGATATGCAATCACATAGCATATAATTGACTCAACCAAAGGAGCCAAAAAGGTTTTTCATCCCAAAATCACAAGTTTTTCATCTGGCTAGCACGAACCTCAAAACGGTTTTACTTCATAAAATTTCACGTTTCCATCCTTAAAATCATGCATATCAACAATGCAGATAACGTATTCACAGTTAAAGAAAAGTAGTAAACAAATCGTTATTTTCCACTCGGATCACACAACCGAGGAAAATAAAATGATAAAATGATTCCTATGTACCGATTCTGCCACACACAGGGACAAAGATAACAACTATAAACTCCTGTCCATTACCCTAGTCCTGAACCACTTAAGCCCTGCTAGGTAATGACAAGTTCTATACGGAG
>JAULJZ010024927.1:0-15467 GCA_032270985.1 Heliamphora pulchella | reverse complement strand
CTAGGGAACCAAGAATTAAATGTTTAAGTCATTTCTTCTTCCAAATCACATGGGTTGATTGACATGATGATGGTTTTGAGGGAAAAAAATCAGATTTGGAAAAGCTAAAATACAGCTAGGGTCAGTTTGGGGCGACAAAAATATGATCCCCCATCAATCAAGGGATTTTTCTTGGTTTCGTGCCCCTTTGTGCAAGAAAATGTATTAAAAGTTAATTTGATGTATCTTTTTGGTGTCTTTTTCTACTGAGATCTATTATTTTAATATGTTTATAAGAAATATAGTATTTTCATGTATTATCATAATTTTCATAACAATTGATTAAATAAATGTAGTCTTTTAAGTCAAATTAAGCTATTTTGACAATATGTGACTTTTTGACTTATTTTGTTGTGTATGCACTTCAATAATGATTTATTTGCTTTTGTTAATCTAAAACACTATATTATTATATATATTACTTGTTCAACAAGTATTGGATCATCATAATACTTAATTTAATACGTTTCTTATCATTTTAAGCTAAAAAAAAGCAAAAAGTCATTTTTGGCACATTTCCCAAGGTGGTCTGCCACTAAGGGTTATTTTTGGCATTTTTGATGTTATTTTGTCTTTTACTACTTAATTGTACTTAAATTCTTAATTTAGGGTATCCATATTTCAAAATTTAAATTTTTATGACTTTTTGCTGTACTATGGGCAAAATGGTCATTTTACCCTATTTATAACGATTTTTTATTTTTAATTTATTATTTCATAATATTTACTTCATTTAGAATGTTAAGAGACTCTCCGGATGTTAGAGTTATCTCGTGTGAATATCCATCTCGAATGGCCCCTCGGTGGTGAGAATATGATACCTCCAAGTCAATATATATGCTCCAAGAACTCCATCGAGGCAAGCAAGGACACGAACGAAGCTCGGGAAGTGTAGAATGGATGGGAGAATGTCGAATGGGAAAGTATTTTGGCAGAGTTTGGGCCTCAAGGTGTTTTTTTCCCTTGTTCTTGTGAAAAATGACGTCTATTTATAGGCAAAATTGGCAACACAAACTCCTTTTGGGATGCTTCCATCTGTCCAAAAAGGGATAATAGTGACGGCCGCTACCTTTTTGGTATTTCACAGTGACGGCAGCTACCTTTATGGTGGTGAAAAGGACAGTCGCGACTTTCAAAAGTCGTGGCCTGGATAAAAAAGCGACAGCTGTGACAAAGAAAGTTACGGCTTAGTTTAGGATTTTCAAAAGGTTACGGTCGTAAGAGTAAGGACATGACCTGTTCTAGGGTTTTCAAAAAGGTGGCGGCCGTGAGGATAGGAATGTCATGACTTGAAGGTTTTTTTTAGGATTTTTGGATTTTGAGCCATATTCGTGATTTTGCTTGCTTTGGAGTATCTTTGAGCATGATTCTCATACTTTCGTCATTGGAGTGCATTCGAGACGGGTGCCTAAGATTCAGCTTGGTCAGATTTGGGTGTCTACAACAGGAGATTAGAATAATCTCATAGATTAGAAGAGCTCACAAGGTTAGAATAACCCGTCAACAAAAAAATCCTAGCCTAACCTAGGTACCGAGCCCATCTCTCGGTCTTCAGCAAAAAGTGCTGGCTTGCCTAGGCCGAATGTGACGCCTCGGACGCCCCGGCTCCTGAGTACGTTAAGACATACATATTTGTACAATTAGAGTTATGCTAACGTTTTATTCATAGATAATTGTTATAATATTACATCATTTAAGTCTCGAAAAGATCACAAAATATAGATATTGCAGTCATTCAAGCGTGATTACGAAAGGTACAAGAGACATCCTGGGACAATAGACAAAAAGACTGCTTCCGCTTTGCTAAGCTTTGATCGGGTCATTGTGCTCCTAGTACTCGCCACGTTCGGTCAATTCCTTTCCATAAGGTAACCCCTCTTCCTCACCTGCGACATAATGCCGTGAGCCGAAACTCAAAAAAAAAAAACTCTAAACTCTCTAACAAAACTCACGACACAAATCACCATAACACACTTCATACCACACTTAAGGAATTTATATGCTCAGGAGACATGCAAATTTGAAAGATATAACATAGTAAGCAGGTAAATATGAAAGCGATCAAATATGCAAGGAACGTGATGATAAATGCAATGCAATGCGAATGCCCAACCTAACTAAACTCCAAGAAACAAAACATGAATTCCATGCTGGGAATTACAAAAGTAGACTTTCTGGATAATTGATCACCTAATCCATCATCGAGCCTTGTTGAGAATAGTAACCACATCACTGGGTTTCGTGCCACGGCTGTTTTACTTAATGGCAATGGCGTGAGGGCGGGCCATCATCCTTCGGGTCAACCAATATCCAATGATCGATCAACATATATATATATATATCCATTTTATCCCACATTAAGATCTGTGATGCCTTTGTCGGTGTCAACCCAAAGTTTAAGTTACGAAAATTAGAATGCTAGCGGCAAACTCATGGTCCCAACAATTTCTGTCATAAACAATTTTCATACACCGGGAACACAACCAGGGTGTTCACAGAGATTACATCCCAAAACATTTCATAAAACCAGCAACCAGGGATGCCCTAGACTTAGAACCGAATGAATGATAACTCCAACATTCCCAATCCCAACCCAACACTACGAGTTAAATAAGATGGACTTCAACATGCTATGAGTGTAGTATGACAATGCTCATGGTGGTACAACATATATCCCAAAGTACATCTAATAATAGCATGGAATGAAACTAAGGCTGGCAAAGTGTACAACTCAACATAGCCCCAGGTACAAGCCTTTAAAGCACTAGGTACAGTAATTCAAAGCATAGAGTACAACTTTCAAAATATGGTTATAATCTCATGGCATGGTTATTTTTCATCATATATTTACATTAAATTATTATTTATCTAATTTAAATCAAATAAAATATATAAGTCATGTCACACAACAAGAGCATGCTTCACCAAACACTTAACACTTCATTAGCCAACATCGAACCACTTATTTGTGAACTACAACAGCTTTTTGAGGTACTTAAACTTGGACATAGATTTTAGTTTTTGGTAATAATTTAGATTAAAATATTCTCTAAACTTTATGAAGAGCACTAAGACTCAATCCTAAAGCAACTAGGTGATTTGGTCCTCACAAGTGAAAACGGTTCAGCAACACTTAGAAATTTTACTGAAAATGGGTCTTTGTTGGTTTTGATTTTGGGGCATCAAAACACGTCCTACCAAGCTCAATTTTGAATATGTTTTAGTTCAAGATATTTTCTACAAGTCTTATGAAGAGTTCTCAGTATAGTTCTTAAAAAAATGTGGAAACAGTAACTCGAATAAGAAAATGTGTTTAGAAGGCGTCAAACACTCAGCAGAGTAAGTTTTTAACAGAGTTTAAAAATCATTTTGCGGATCATATTGAGGTTTTTAAACATAATTTTTGGACAACAATTAGATTGAAATGTCCTTAATATTTTTCAAGAAGACCACTTTCGAAGAAGATTATTAAAAATAGAGGTTTTGGGTTGACAAAAATATGTGACAAAGAGTTCTTTTAATCACTGAACATAAATAGAGAGTTTCAGAGGTGATTTGATCATTAAAATCTCCACATCTTAGGCTCATTTTTTGTGGGTATCTAGATAAACATGTTGGCCACAACGTTCATGAAGACACCTAAGCTTAGTTCACGTTTTAAAATATGATTTTTGGCTTTGCAACACAGACAGGTTTAAAAATGACATGTTTTGGTAGAAAGGTCATATCTCGAGTTTTATCCATTTAAATCGGTTCAAACAAATTTTAGATGAATGATAACATATTAATCTAAGTTTTTACATAAAGAACACACTCAGAAAGTATTTCGAGAATTAGTTATAATTTTTAAAAATCAAGATAGAGAGCTAAAAATCTCAAATCTCAGGTTTTGTTATGTTCTAGCCTCCTAGCTTGTTGTATGTCAAGTTTTTGTCAATTTTCTTTGCATGCATGGTTTGCACATTCAAATATCAAAACTCCAAAACTTAGACAAGTTATGAAACTCAAAGATAGCAACATACAAACACATATCAAACCATAAAATTTTTGAATAGTCCCTAATCTTCTACTACGACGCCTTTTTAGCTCATGTTTTGATTTTTTTTATTAGGTTCATATTCAGAGATGGATTGAGGGGAGTTTGAGATGAGTGAGTTTAGATAGTTTAGAGATTTTCTTACCTTGTTTAGAGACCTAAAGGTGGAAGGTGGGGTTGACTTAGCTTTAGGTTTTCTTTTAGGCTTTCAAGACGACTCCTCACTTCTCCTCTCTTCTTCTTCTTCTTCTTTCTTCTCCTCTTGGACACTTAAATTTTCTTGTGCTCTCTCTCTCTCTCAACTGAAATAATGAAGGGGAAGAAGAAGCCTAAGGGTGTGTTTATATAGAAGAGAAGGATAGTTGAATTAATAATTGCATGTGTAAGAAAAAATTTAAATTCTTGAATTTTGATTGGGTGCATGGATGGTGGTAGTTTAATTAAGAAATTTGAAATCTAAAATTTTTAGATTTGCAGAGGGGAATTCGGATGGGCCTTGTTTGGTGGATTAAAGAGCTTAATTTTTGTTTTAATTGCTTATTTGGTGGTATTTTGACACTATATTATCCAAGAAAGTGTTTTTAAAATTAATTTAATGTATCTTTTTGGTCTTCTTACGTACTAAAATAAATTATTTTAGTGTTATCATTATTATTATTATAATTTATAAAAAAAATTGACAACAATTAATTATTTAATTATAGGCAATTAAGTTACTTTAAGATATTTTGACTAGATGTGTCATTTTGACTTTATTAGGTGTGTAAGAGAATTAATAATGATTTATTTACTTTTGTTGGTATAAAATATTATATTATTATTAATATTACTTGTTTAAATAATTTTGGGACATAATGAGGTTTGATTGTACATCTTTTTTGTAATTTGAGCTTAAAAAATAAAAAGAGACTTTTTGGCCACTTTTTCCTAGACAAATTGGCCACTAAGAGGTATTTTGATCTTTTTTGTTAGCCAAAAAACTTTTTATTTAGATTTTGATAATTTTTGTAATTCATTTTCTAAGAATAAATTGATTTAAAAGAATAATATTTAATATTTCTAAAAAGGTAGTGTTGACACAAAATGACAAATGAGTTAACACATTTAAGCCATATGAGATGAATCGTCTCTTAAATAGAATGACACTTAAGTATTTTTGAAAGAGAATATTTTATGTTGACCCTAATTGATATTTGAGTCAACACTTTAAGGCTAAGGATACTTGAAGATCTCAAGTATGTCAACACTTTTAAGTAAATGAGTTGACACCCTAATATATTCGTTGAAGTTATTTCAGGTATTAAAAACTTTGAGTCGACATAAATGAAATTAAAGTCTAGACAAAAGAGCTGAGACTCTCTGTACTCAAAAAGAGTCGACACAAACTAGGTTTGGGTCGACACTAAAGCGTTTTCATCACTTTAGTTATCCAGAACTCTGAGTCGACACAAATAGCAAATGAGTCGACACAAAAGTACCATGGCCGCCTGCAGATTTTGTGAGTCAACACAAATTGAAGAAGAGTCGACACAAAATTACCAAGCCCGCCTGAAGGATTTTTGAGTCGATATAAAAGACCAATTGAGTCGACACAAATTCACTGAGGGTTCTTTCACTTTTTAGTGTCGACACCAAAGGCAAAATGAGTCGACACAAAAGGCTCTTCTGAAAAGCTGAAGAACGAATTGAGTCGACACAAAATCAATTAGTGTCGATACTGTTGTGTTAGTAAGAAGAATGCAGAAATTGTGTCGACACCACAGAAGATCTAAGTCGACCCAATCACTTGAATAACCATGCCCTAGATGTTTTGTGTCGACCCAAAAGGAAATGTGTCGACACCTTTGACAGAAATTCAAATGCGTGGCAGAGTTCAAGGGTTGGATTTTTGGCATTAAATTCCCTCACCTACCTCCAACAGTCACGAAACCTCAAGAGCTTATATAAGGAATTACTCAGCATTTAAAATATTTGGAGACCTATAATCACTGTTGTATTACTTGATTCAAAGTCAAATTCTTCAAGCTCTCATTTATTGCTTTAACTCCAGCTCTTGTATCTCATCTCTTTACTTCTTCAATTATTGACAATTATTTCTGTAAAAAGAGTGAGTGATACTCATTAAATCCTCCCATTTATTGTATCCAAGGGCGAGCCACCCTTTATCCTTTGAGTGAGTGAGCAAATCTCATCAAAGAAGAATTTAAGAGATTAGAAGAAAAATATGAGTGTGTTTTTCGTAAGATCGTCTTGAAGTTGTAAAAGGTTTTGAATACACCCGTAAGCATTCTGGTTTAGTGAAATTCTCAATAGGAGTCTTGAGGAGTGGATATAGGTTTGGAAGAAACCGAACTACTATAAATCTTGGTATTTGGTTCATTTTCTCTATCCCTAACATCTTTAATATTTGTATTTCTTTATTCCTTATTTATTCTTGCTATATTTGTTTGCAATATTAGAAGGTTTTTAAAAAGATTTTTAAAATTGTTATTATCTTTTTAAGACCCAGTTCACCCCCTCTTGGGTTGCTTTAAACTAACAATTGGTATCAGAGCTTGGGCTCTTGTTTTTGACTTAACAATTTGAGAGTTTTTATGGCAACCACTAGTATCAACCTATCCAATCTGAAGGTCAGTCGACCAATAGACCTTCCTTGTTCAATGGAACAAACTATAATTATTGAAAGGTTATAATGAGAATCTATATTTAAGCCGTAAACTATGATCTTTGGAGGGTTATCATAAATGGATTCAGAAGACCTACCACGACCATTGAAGGAACAATCGTTCCTAAACCAAAAAATGAATGGACCGAAAATGACATTAGAGAGATTCAAAAGAATGCCAAAGTCATGAATCTCCTATATTGCTCCTTAGACCCAAATGAGTTCAATAGGATCTCAACATGTGGCACCACCAAGGAAATATGGGACAGACTCGAAACGGCCCATGAGGGTAGTAACCAAGTAAAGGAGTTCAAAATAAGCATGCTTGTTCACAATTATGAATTATTCAAAATGAAACATGATGAAATCATTTCTGGTATGTTTATTCGCTTTAATGATATTATTAATGGACTAAAATCTCTTGGCAAGATTTATTCTAATGCAGAAATGGTGAGAAAAATTCTTAGGTGCATGCCTAAGAACTGGGAAGCAAAGGTCACAGCTATCTAATAAGCTAAAAACCTCAACACTCTCAGCTTGGAGGAACTTCTTTGATCTCTTATGACTCATGAGATGATTATCAAGATGGACGATGAGGATGACAACAAGAAGAAGAAGGGCATCGCATTCAAGTCTTCAACTCATGACGAAGAATCTGATGAAGACTCCTCAAGTGATGAGAACGAAGATATGACCTTCATCACAAAAAAAGTTCAAACAGTTTCTTAGAAGTAAAAGACAAGGAGGAAGAAGGTTCTTCAATAAGGAAGGACACAAAGGCGAGCCTACCAAATATAAGGGCGATTCAAGCAAATTCAAAACCAATCACAAGAAAGATGAAATAATTTGCTATAAACGCAAAAAGCCCGGACATGTCAAGGCTGAATGTCCTCAACTCAAGAAGCAGTTCAAAAAGGGCTTTAAAAAGGCTATGATAGCCACATGGGGCGAAAGTGATGACAGCAGTTCCGAGGATGAACAATAGAAAACGAGGTTGCAATCTATGACTCATGGCTAAGGAAGACGACAAAGTAACCCATGACTCTTTCTCTCTAAATGAATTACAAAGTGCATTTGAAAATTTGCAAGATGAATTGAGAAGAATGGGTGCTAAGAACTCCATTTTTAAAAGTTGGTTCTTTCTTCCTTAAGTGAAATTGAAATCTTAAAAAATGAAAAACTTGCTTTATCAAAACCAGTTTCTGTTTTGAAAGATGAAAACAAGATTTTGATTGAAAAGGTTGAAGACCTTACCAAAACTATTTACAAGTTCACTCTTGGAAAGAACAACTTAGACAAATTTCTCGGTATGAAAAAATATATTTTTGACAAAGCCGGGATTAGATATAAACTAAAGAAGAAACAAAAGTTCTTAAGCAATATCTTTGTCAAAGCATCTTCTAATCACGTAAATGCTACTTGTTTTTATTGCTATGAACATGGACACACTGTCACACATTGTCTACAAAGAAAATCCTCTAAGTTATCTATCAAGAAGGTTTAGGTTCCTAAGGAAACACATCCTCAAGAAACTAACTCTAAAGGATCTAAGAAAATTTGGGTATCAAAAATCAAAAATTGATTCTTCTTGTAGGTATGTTTCAAGTCCTCATTCAAGGAGGGGATGTAGTATCTTGATAGCGCTCGCTCTTGACACATGATAGGCGACCAATCAATGTTTACATCCCTCAAACCAAAAGATGGTGAATTTGTAACATTTGGAGACAATAGCAAAGGTGTTAACCCAAGGGCTTTTTATTTTGATTTTAATGATTTTCATAATTTATTTTTTAAGAATAAATGAATTTAAATAGATAATATTTTATATTTATAAAATGAAAGTGTTAATATATTTTGATCATTTAGTTTGACACTTTCAGTTAAAAGAAATGACTATCTCTCAAAAGGATTAAAACACTTAAGTATTCTTGCATAAGAATATTTTGTGTTAAACCCAATTAAAAATTAAGTCAAACACTTTTAAGACAAAGTATACTTGAAACACATCAAGTGTGTCAATCCCCTTGAACAAATGGCTTGACCCCCAAACAATTTTTTAAAGTTGTTTCCAGGTATCAAATGTTAGTGTCGACACAAAAAGCTTTTGTGTGAACACAAAAGAGTTGTTGCTCTCATGACCCAAAATGAGTCGATACAAATTATATTTGTGTCGACATAAAAGTGTTTCACACTTTTGGTATTCGTAATTTTGGGTCGACACAAATGAAAATTGTGTCGATACAAAAGAACCGAGGCCACCTGTAGATTTTGAGGTGTCAACACCAATTGAAGATGAGTCGACACAAATAAACTGAGGCTTTCTACAAAATTTAGTGTCGACACCAAAGAAGACATGAGTCGACCCAAAGTGCCTCCTCTCGAATTCTAAAGTACATTTGAGTCGATACCAACTGAAGATGAGTAGACACAAAAGTACTGAGGCTTCCTGTAAAAAATCATGTCGACACCAAAGACAAGTTGAGTCGACACAAAGTGCCTCCTCCGGATGCTAAAATTTCAAACGAGTCGACACCAGATCCAAATGTGTCGACACCATGATGTTGGTAAGGTAGCGTGCAGAAATTGTGTCGACCCCTCAAAAAATTTGTATCAACCCAACCACTTAAGGGATCCTGCCCTAGATATTTTGTGTCGACACCAAAGGCATTTGTGTCGACACCTGCAATTGAAATTCAAACTCGCGAAAGATCTCAATGGCTAGATTTTTGGCATTTATTGCTCCCACTTATCTGCAACGGTCATGAATACATAAGAGTTTATATAAGGAGTAACTTCTCAGCATTTACCATAACTGGAGACCTACATTTACTGTTCCATTGCTTGAATCAAACTCAGAAATTTAAAGCTCTCGTTTATTGCTAAGTCTCCTGCTATTGTTCCTCATCTCTCTTTACTTTCTCATTTATTATAAATTTTTCTGTAAAGAGAGTGAGTGTTTCTCATTAATACTCTTCATTTATTGTAATCAAGGGTGAGCCACCATTTTTCCTTTGAGTGAGTGAGTAAATCTCATCAAAGAAGAGTTCAAGAGAGATTAGAAGAAAATAGGAACTTGTTTTCATAGGATCTTCTTGAAGCTATTTTAGGCTTGTGAATGTACCCGTAAACATTCAGCTTATTCAAGCGATGTCTTGAAGGTTGTAAAGGCTTGGAGTACGTCCATAAAATATTTTGTATCGTGAAAATACTCAAGAGAGAACTTGAGAAGTGGACGTAGGCTTGGAAGAAGTCGAACCACTATAAATTCTTGGTGTCCGATTTAATCTCTCTATCCCTAACCTCTTTAATTCTTGCATTGCTCTTATCTTTGATTAAACTGCTATAATTATTTGCAATATTAAAAGGTTTTTCAAAAAGTTTTAAAATTGTTATTTATTTTTTAAGACCCAATTCACCCCCTTCTTGGGTTGCCTAAAACTAACAATTTGTATCAGAGTTTGGGCTCTTATTTTTGACTTAACAGTGTAAGAGTTTTTATGGCAACCACTAGCATTGGACCAATCCAATCCGAAGGTCAGTCGACCAATAGACCTCCCTTGTTCAATAGAACAAATTACAGTTATTGAAAGGTTAGAATGAGAATCTACATTCAAGCCGTAGACTATGATCTTTGGCGAGTTATCATAAATAGACCCAAAAGACCCACCAAAACTGTTGAAGGGACTGCTGTCCCTAAACTAGAGGCTAAATGGACTGAAACTGATATTAGGGAGATCCAAAAAAATGCTAAAGTTATGAATTTTCTATATTGCTCACTTGACCAAAATGAGTTCAATAGGATCTCTACTTATGACACCGCTAAAGAAATATGGGATAGACTCAAAGTTACCCATGAGGGTACAAATCAAGTGAAAGAGTAAAAAATCAGTCTACTTGTGCATAACTATGAACTATTTAAAATGAAGTATGATGAAATAATTTCTGATATGTTTACTCGTTTCACTAATATTATTAACGGACTGAAATCTCTTGACAAGATTTACACTAACGCAGAAATGGTAAAAAAAATTCTGAAGTGTATGCCAATGAGTTGGGAAGCAAAGGTCACAGCTATTCAAGAAACTAAAGACCTCAACACTCTCAGTCTAGAAGAGCTCCTTGGTTCTCTCATGACCCATGAGATGATTATCAAGATGGACGAAGAGAAAGACAACAAAAAGAAAAAAAGGCATCGCCTTCAAGTCCTCAACTCATGAAAAAGAATCTGAGGAAGACTCCTCAAGTGGTAAAAATGAAGACATGGCTCTCATCACAAAAAAATTTAAAAAATTTCTTAGAAACAAGAAACAAGGAGGAAGAAAGTTCTTCAAGAAGGAAGGACACCGAGGCAAGCCCACCAAATTTTAAGGCGACTCTAGTAAGTTCAAAAACGAATTCAAGAAGGAAGAAATCATTTTCTATGAGTGTAAAAAGCTTGGACATGTAAAGGCTGAATGTCCACAGCTCAAAAAGAAATTTAAAAAGGGCTTCAAGAAGGCCATAATAGCTGCTTGGGGTGAGAGTGATGATAGCAGCTCTGAGGATAAAACGGAGAAAATAAAATAGGAAGTCTACGCCTCATGGCTAGAGAAGATGACGAGGTAACTCCTGACCCTTTTTTTTAGATGAATTGCAAAATGCATTTGAAGATTTGCATGATGAGTTAAAAAAAATGAGTGTAAAGAATTCTATTTTGAAAAAGTTAGTTCTTTCTTCCTCAACTGAAATTGAAATTCTGAAAAATGAAAAATTTGTTTTATCAAAACAAGTTTCTCTTTTGAAGGATGAAAACAAAGTTTTGAGTGAAAAAGTTGAGAACCTCATAAAAACTATTTATAAGTTCACTTAGGGAAATAATAATTTAGATAAACTTCTTGGCATGCAAAAATGTGATTTTGACAAAGTTGGAATCGGATATAAACCCAAGAAAAAATAAATATTTTTAAGCAATATTTTTACCAAGGCATCTTCTAATCATACAAATGCCACTTGCTTTCATTGTTATGAGTATGGACACATTGTCACACACTGTCCACACAAAAAAATTTTAAATAATTTTGTTAAGAAGGCTTGGGTTCCTAAAAGAACACACCCTCAAGGAACTAGCATTAAAGGACCCAAGAAAATTTGGATACTAAAGATTAAAACTTAATTCTCCTTACAGGTATATCTCAAATCCTTATTCAAGGAGGGGATATAATATCTCAATAGCGCTTGCTCAAGACACATGACAGGCGACCAATCGATATTTGCATCTCTCAAATCAAAAGATGGTGGAGTTGTGTCTTTTGGAGGCAATAGCAAAGGAAAAATTATAGAAATTAGCTGTATTAGTAAAAAATTTTCCCCTTCTATTGAAAATATTTTGCTTGTTGATAGTTTAAAACATAACCTTCTTAGCATAAGCCAACTTTGTGACAAAGGCTACAAAGTTGTGTTTGATCATGCTAAGTGTGTTATTGAAGATTCAACCAATAACAAAGTTATTCTTGAAGGTCAAAGACATGAAAATATTTATACATTTAGTCTCAATGATTTTTCTAAAAATGACACCAAGTGCTTAGCCGCCTTGAGTGATAATAGTTCGTTATGGCATAGAAGGTTTAGACATGCACACATTAACTTAATTTCTAAACTTTTGAAAGAGGAATTGGTGATTGGGTTACCCCAAATCAAATTTAAAAAAGACAAAGTGCGTGAAGCATGTCAACAAGAAAAACAAATTAAAAGTTCTTTTCATTCTAAAAATGAGATTTTAACTTTAAGGCCATTACAACTTTTGCATATGGACTTGTTCAGTCCAATAAGGACTTTAAGCCTTGGAGGCAAGATATATGCCTTTGTTATTGTTGATAACTTCACTAGATACACTTGGTGCTATTCTTAGCTCATAAGGATGAAACGTTTGCCTCTTTTACAAAATTATCTCGGAGAGTTCAAAATGAAAAAAGTTTTCAAATCACAAGTATTCGAAGTGATCATGGTAGAGAATTTAAAAATAAAAATTTTAAAAAGTTTTGTGATGGAAATTGTATTAACCATAACTTCTTTGCTCTGAGAACCCCTCAATAAAATGGAGTTGTTGAGAAGAAGAATAGGATATTGAAAGAAATGGCGAGGACCATACTTTGTAAAAATAATCTACCACGGTACTTCTAGGCCAAGGCTGTCAACACCGCTTGTTTTATCATAAACAGAGTTATGATACGAGCCTCTCTCAAGAAAATCCCATATGAGCTATGGAATGAAAGAAAACCTAACATCAGTTATTTTTGCGCTTTTGGGTACAAATATTTTGTTTTAGATAACAACAAAGAACTTTTGGACAAGTTCGACACAAAATCTGATGAATGTATTTTTCTAGGGTATTCTATATCTAGTAAAGCGTATAGAGTATTCAACAAAATGACCCTAGTTATTGAAGAATCTATACATGTTATTTTTGATGAAGCTAACCTTGGTTCTTCAAAGGACTTTTGTGAAGATAACTTGTTAGACTTAGAAAAAGGTATTGAAGATATCTTCATTAAAGAAAAAGAAGAGCCAAATCAAGAGAAAACTTCAAATCTTCAACAAAATGCAGTCCAACAAAATGCTGAAACTGCACATCCAAAAAACTCTAATTTACGAAAAGAGTAGAAGTATACTCATGGTCACCAAAAAGATCTTATCATTGGTAATCCATCGTAAGGTATCAAAACTCGTTCCTCTCTACATAATATTTGTGATAATTTAGCATTCCTTTTCCAGATGAACCAAGAATTTTGAGAAAGCCGAAAATGATGAGTTTTGAATTTTGACTATGCAAGAAGAGCTAAATAAATTTCAAAGAAACAAAGTTTAGATTTTAGTCCCAAGACCTAAGGAACATTCCATTATCGGTACAAAATGGATTTTTAGAAATAAAATGGATGAGAATAGAGTAGTTCTTAGGAACAAAACTCGATTGGTAACCCAAGGTTACAATCAAGAAGAAGGCATCAATTTTGATGAGACTTTTGCTCATGTAGCTAGGTTTGAAGGCATTAAAATGTTGCTTACTTTTACATACTTTAAAAATTTCAAACTCTATCAAATGGATGTCAAAAGTGCCTTTTTAAATGGTTTTATCTTGAAGAAAGTTTTTGTGAAACAATCTCTTCGCTTTGAGAATCCAAAATTTTCAAATCATGTTTATAAACTTACCAAAGCTCTCTATTGTTTAAAGCAAACACTTAGAGCTTGGTATGAAAGGCTAAATAAATTCTTGATTAAAAATGAGTTTTCTAGAGAAAAAATAGATACCACTCTTTTCATCAAGTCTCAAAGAAATAACATGCTAGTTGTACAAATTTATATAGATGATATAATTTTTGGTGTAACTAACGAATCTCTTTACAAAGGCTTTGCTAAGCCATGTGTGGTGCTGGGATTTTTGGGGTTTTGAAAATGTTTCAAAAATATGAGATTCAAAAGATGTTTAGAAAATATTTTAACACTTTGAAAATTAAATTTTGAAATCTCCTTTTTGTTAAAAATAGAGTCGCCACTTAGTTTTTGAGAAAAACTAAGAAAAACAAAAATGGCTACTAATCTTGAAAACGTTAACCAGAGAAAGAGAGTTCGGGAGTTAAGATACGAATCGGGGAAGGTATTAGGCACCCCGTTCGCCCAACCATAAGGTTGGCCTTTACTAATCATCATTGGTTCTTTAATAGAATTTTCTCAAATGCATGCAAATAAAGAAAGTGAAAGTAAAGAGAGAACATCTAAAATTAAATATGAAAAATACATAACATATGTACATAACACTGCAAATTAGAACAAATAAAGAGATAAAATTCTAAGTCCTATGTCATGCAATTTCTAACTAAAGGATTCATGGTGCACTTCCACATGCAATGGTTATTAAAACAATCAAAGCTAGCATGATTTAAATAAAAGAACAAAAATAGGTTAAAAGTTGCTAAAGTTACCTAAACATGAATTGCTACAAAATAAGCTAAACTATTTTAAGTATGATTTCAAAGAAAGTGACTAAAACATGTACATTACCAAAATAAATTAGGTTAACATTAGTATGGTGAATTAATAAAGAAATAATAAATGTAACACAAAAGATGCATATAAAGATCCTATAAAAAGAAAGTGTACAAAAAAAGTTTATACTAAATATAAAAGGTTAGAAAAATGCTATTAATGAAAGAAAATCTAACTATTCACATTCTATATTTTAAAAGAGATAAAAGAAAATGAAAAGAAAAAAAGAAAATGAAAAGAAAAAAGAACAAAAGAGAAGGAAGTTATACTTTAAAGATGAAATATAGCTTAAAAGACTTTTATGATTTTCGGGTTTAATAATATAGAAGAAAATATTGCTAATCATTAAAGACAAAAAGAAAAGGACAAAAGAAAAAGAAAATGAAGCTAACAATAATAATAAGGAAAGAAAATGTAATATTGCAAGGAAAATAAAGCTAGGAATAAAAGAAAAAAAATAAAGTGCTAAAAAAAGAATACTACATTAATATTAAAAGAAAATAAAGAAAATAAATGCTTGTAAGGAAAGCTACATTAATGCTAAAAAGAAAGAAAAAAGAATAAATGCTAAAAATATTAAACTAAGCTAAAACGAGGAAAAAAAAGAAGGAAAATAGATACTAAGAAAGGATCATTATACTAATATTGAAAGAAAAGAAAAGAAAAGAAAAGGAAAAGAAAATAGTATATTGAAAAGAAAGATTTACA
>JAULJZ010024916.1:0-15468 GCA_032270985.1 Heliamphora pulchella | reverse complement strand
GCATAACCATAACCCAGTTAATAAGCCCCCCAACTTATCCAGAACAGCCCCCCACCTAATTTTCCAGACACGAACTCGGTAGAGGATTGCAGGGAGATTATGAGAAGAACTAGCACCAAAATAGACCACACCTTGAGAGAAGGGAATAAAGTGGCTGACAAACTTGCCAACCTCGGAGCTGGCCAGAATGATGGAATGGTCACCCTGATAGATCCACCACCCCAAATTATCAAGAACTGCTAAATACAGATTTACTAGGAGTTGCTTTAGAGAGGTCCTAGATCTCTTTGTTCCTTTTCTTTTGGTTTTCCAATGTATTAAAAGAGACTGTGTGTGCATGTGTGTGTGTGTGTGCGAGAGAGAGAGAGAGAGAGAGAGAGCCCTAATTTCACAATGTTATTAATTAACATTGTTTAATGTTTTTTTCTTGCAAGATATTTTTGTTTTAAAAAATATAATTATTGTCCAACCTATTTTTAAACATATTAAGGGCCCCAAATGGTAACTAATTTAAAAGCTAGCTTTACGGATTTTTGCCTTTTTAACCAAAAAACTTGTTTAGATTGAAAGTAGGTCGTAGGGTAAACTAGCTTTTAAGCTAGGTTTTTTTTTTTTTAAAGTTGGTTGATTGGTAAAAAAATTGGCTTTTTTGTTTTTTGAAAGTAGATCGTGGGGTAAACTAGCTTTTAAGCTTCTTTTTTTTTTTTTTTTTAAACGTTGGTTGATTGGTAAAAAAATTGGCTTTTTTGTTTTTTGTTCAAATTGAACAATATTGTCCTCTCTATATAGTTGATTATATATAGTTAGCATTGGTAGTAAATAAGTTATTAAGTAGACGTCTTATTGTCTTTTCAAATGAGGTGGAGGTTTAAATAAGGTGTCGTAAGAATTGGTATTTTTTATTTGACTTTTTACCTTTTTTTCATTGATGTGCAGAGGAAAACGTGGGAGGTTGTTTAGTTTTTGTTTTTTTACTGCGTTGCTCTAACAGTAAACCGTGGTTCAAACACTACATTACAATTCACGCAATAGAACCAAACTAAGAGATAGAAAAGTAACCTGAAGTTGATTGCGGATTTGATCCAGTTTAAATTCCTGATAACAGAACCATGACAGCTTTCTATCACAAAATACATAGAAAGAAAAAATATAGATAGAAAAGGAGAAAGAAGTAGAGAACACGTCATTTCAGAAATATTACAATGGTTAACCAACCTGCTCCTGAAGAGCCTCTCTGAGATGAGAAACAAGATTTGCTCTTGATGATTCAACCATTGTTAGGTGTTCAATACAGTCTCTCAGTATAGCATGATTCCCTTGAAGCTCCTCCGCAATGCCAGAGCCGTCCAAGTTTCCTAATCAAATGGCGATAACAACATAGACCATTTGGAGAGAGAGAGAGAGCAGGATTTACAAATGAAAGATCATTATCGCTATGTTATGGAAGAGAACCAATTCACGAAATAGGCTTTATATAATAATATTGAACTGGCTCAGAAACCCAAGTCTCGAGACTACAAGCAACCAAGGATCAAAATTTCATTCTATTTAGATTAGCTTGGAAATCAAGGAGGGAAAAAAGTTCAGAATAAAAATGGAAATATAACGAAATATTTATATAAATGTCTATATTGGGGAAATAATTAAACAGTTGAACATGTTAGAGACAAATAAACAATGTAGTAGTAAATTAATGTGAAGCATTAACTGTTAAATTAGTGTCAAACAAATCTATATTATCAAGTAAAATTGAATATGATTATTGATTATATAACCACATAAGGTTCCAACCAAATAAAGTTTACAAAATTATGAAAATAATAATAATTGTAACGCTAATCTATATTACAAAATGCATCACCCTTGATGTGACATTTGTCTATGTGGCATATTCAAAGGCTAAGATTTGTTTACACTTCTCTCTTTTCCATTTTTATCTCTCTCTTCTCTCACTAACCAACTCTCATATCTTGTCATTTCAAATCCATTTTTTCTCTCTATTTGAAGTTTAACCTTTTTTCTCTCAATTAAAGAAATAACTAGTGTGAAAGTATAAATAATAGATTTTTATTATGGCCCCGTTTGGGTAAATGGCTTATTGGCTTATTTGGCTTATAAGCAACCAAATAAGTAACTTCGTTTGGTTTGCCAAATAAGTAAGATTTAAGCCAATAAACAAATAAACTAACAAGTCAAATAAGAAAAAATAAGCAAGAATTTAGCCAAACGAAGTGGCTTATTTAAGCAAATAAGTAAAAATAAGCCAAATAAACCAAAAATAAGCAAATAAGTAAATAAGCAAATAAGCTAAAATAAGCCAAATAAGCAAATTGGTAGCCAAACAAAGTAACTTATTCATGTTTTTGCCTATTTGCTAATAAGCAAATAAGCATGTTACCCAAACAAGGCCTATGTATACATGCATACATAGCTTAAAAAAATATAATTAGTTTAATGCATTTTTATTTTGGTATATTGTCACTTATAGTTGGAAATACAAGGCTAACAAAAATTATTTATGAATATGTTGTTACTCTAAATAATTAAGGACAATGTTCACTATTTAAAATTAATTTCATGATAATATTATATTTAAAGTGCCTATAGGCACGGGAAATTACTAGTAATAAACAAAGGTCAAAGGGTTGCCCATGTGTTGGGGGGGGGGTTATCTATAATAACAAAGAACAACCATGTCCATTTTCTCTTTACCTATCTATGTAAAATATTGCTAATAGGTGTCAAAATCATTCGGAATGTTTGGTAAGTCTCTCATATATTTCTAGGTGAAACACATGCAATTGTCGCTTATCACCGCCCAACTGAATAGATTCCAAACTTCTATAAATTTAGTCGATGCATAAATATAAAATGATACCTTTTCATAAAAAAATATTAGCAACATGAGTGAAAAGAATATGACTCTCCATACAACCATTATGTTACCAATAAGCAAGATTGTGCACACTACAAGTTATGACATTATAATATGTTAAGGGCAGGCGAAATACAAAATCCAAAATCCAAAAAGGGAAAAAAAACTCGTAAGGAAGAAACTACAAAATTAGTGAGGAAACAAAAAATTATAGGGAACAGGAAATAAAAAATGCTTACAAGCATGCAGATATGACATTGTGATGTAACCCACAAGAAATTCAATGGAACTATATTATTTCATTTTTCATTTATTTAAAGAGCCAAAAGATGCAGGACATACCCAAGTTAATATCACCCTCAATTTCCTTATCCACTTTCTCAACGCAGCTAATAGCATTCATACATTTGCTCAATATAGCCTCTTCATCCAGTTGGCCACCATAAACAACTTGATAACCTGAAACTATTTGATCCAATGCAGTTCCAGAAGCATGTCTCTGTTTAAAAGAAATGGAGAAGCAACGATATAAATCCTCAATTACAGACAAAAACAATATATTCACAAGAAATGCAATAAACCAGAAATGAAGTGACACACCAGTTTGAACCCTGAATCCTTCCCATTTCTACTACTATTTTCAAGGTTCCTTCCCACAAGTTCCTCCTTAAGAATCTGTCCTCGAGAGCCAAAAACCTTTCTTTCCTCCCAAATGCTAATCTGGAAGTGGAAGACACAGGAATGCAACGTAGACAATATTCATTAAAATTTCCAGAAAAAGCAATTGAAAATTGTTTAGTATCCAAACTTCATAGAGAAGGTAGAAAATTAATTAAGAGCACAAGTCTTGCAAAATCAGATAACGGTAGGTTTAGAATAGTAGTACTAGATCGCAATCATCCAAGGTTCCACAATTTTTAAGTTTATGGAAGTTTTGCTAGCTCTCTTTTTGTCTTTATCATATTCTTATTTCATAAGAAGTTTCACCACATCAAGGCTTTGAATCTAGAAACTTCAAAGGCTTTGCAACAAAACAAAGCTTACATCTCCACCACAATTTATAATGAGAACCAAGATATTGGCAAATGCTAAAACAATAATCAAGGCGAGTTAGAAGAAAATACCAGCCGCAGAGCAGCATTTCTACCGAATTCATCCCCATTCTCAATAACATCACGGAGTGCGTCTGGAAGAACCTTCCAAAACTCACCAACAAACTCTAAACCCTTTCGCCTACTATTCTGCAGAATATCATTCGCAAGATATAAAAAAGCCAATCGCTGCTCACATGGGGAGTAATGGAATTGTCTGTCCCATGTTTCAACAACTTGTTTTGCCTTGTTCATATGGAAAATACACCAATGCGATAAAGCTTAATCGCATTAAGGATAGCTTCTAAGGAGCATGCACCAATAATGAAGAACAAAACAGTAACGATTATGAAAATAATGGATAAAATATTTTAGGGATATGCCACGAGAAGCAGAGAAGAATTTGGTGAGGAAAATCACAGGCAAATGCACCAAATGAGACAACAAAATCATAAGCTGCGTGTATTGATCCAGCCTATCAAAATCAAATCTTTTAGAAGTGTAACAATAGAAGAAAAAACCAAGAGGCCTTTAACCCAATGGTATGGACGTCGGCACTCTCAAATGGAACCGAGGGGTTCAAGACTTGCAAAGGGCAAGGTATGGGAGTGGGTGTATGTGTATTTGCCAATAAAAAAAATAGTAGAAAGAGTTACTAAATGAGCACAAACTCTGATGAAAATACAAAAGAATGCCATTGATTAAAAACAAAGAATTAGGTGTAGCTTCAAAGCAGAGGATATAAACATATATTGGTACTTTTGGCCTAAAAGACCTAGGGAGAATTCAATGACAAAGCTGATCCTCAATTGAAAAGGCAATGAATGTCATCAGAACTAATGAAACACAGCGTGAGACTTAATTTTCATGGTCAATTCAACTCTGTAGAAGTGAAATTAATCAATGAGAACCGTTAACCAAAAAACAACTAAAAATACAAAATCCTATAGATAACAGGATACTCTCAATGCTCTGCTGTGAATTGTTGAGCTTTGTAAGCTTTTCCACAAGAATCTGTGGATTAAATGTACTGCCCATTGTTTGTGACAAAAGTATGTCCACCTGATAGAACACCAGGCAAGCTTCTGAATGAGAAGCAACCTTTACAAGAAAAGGTACATGACAAAACCAAGATGGATTAATTACCTTGTAAGATGACATTAAACAGAATAATACATCAAAAGTACAATTTGATGATTAAGTAGCCTATCACAGATTTGTTCAGAAAAAAAAATTGAGTTGCCTATCAATTATCATATCAACAGCACAAAAAACAGGAAAAGTCTCTTTCACAAGAAAATTTGTATTACACTTCAGAATAGTAGAATACAAATGGATATATTCTTTGGATAATAAAAGTAAATAAGGATGGTAGCAATGAGAAATCATGAAGATCATATTCCCTACCACTTGAGTAAAAAGAAGCAGATGCTATGAATTCAAGCAACACTATCTGTAGCATGCAGCAATTATGATGTGATAAATTCAGCGAAAGAAAGAACATAGGCAATAGGTAACTATAGAAAGTTGAGAGGGGAAAAGTGATTTTTTTCACAACAATAAGACACTCATACTATTGAGCCAATAATCAAGCACCTATCACAACATCACAAGAAAATGAAAATGTCCTACCCAGTGCAAAAGACTCCTACATACAACGGGGTTTGAGAGAGATAGTAGGTAAGCAACTTTTCCTCCACTTTTTGTGGAGCGGCTGATTTGTGTGACTCAAACCCATGCCACAACATGAGGGAATGACACTTGTCATTTTTCTAGGTCCTGACCTCGGGGACTTAACAAGAGAATATCAACTAAAGTTTATTTTAGGTTGTGGGTCTGCGCCAGAGATGGGGTGAGAAGGGGAAAGAACAAGAATAAAATAAGTACACATCTTTTTGAGCAAATAATGATTGTGTGTTAGGTGTTGAAGCCAAAAACTGTCCTAATTACAAACATCTAGTACAAATGGAGCATAGACAAAGTGCCCAGCAAGCCATGGAATCTAAATGCTAACTTGAAAAACATCCCCAGTGCTGCAGCATGAATGTGATAACCCAAAGTTTGCATCCCACAATGAGGCTGCGAAAATAAGAATGAAATATGTTTACCAACTTAAGCTAGAAGAAACTAGAAAGTAAAATCTATCCCCATAATATCGTGAGAGCAAAAGAATGCAGCCTCATGTTTAAGGTTTAAAAGAAAAGTTAAGGAAAATAAAAACTTACAACCACAATCAGAAAGTATTGTTAAGGATACGAGTCATACAACATACTTAAGCAACATAAATACTGATTGCAATGGCAAACCATGACTACTAAACTATATCACCGCGACAAGTCCAAAACTCAAGATGATTCCTTGTGTGCTTGCAAAATGTTTAGAATCCAAGTCCCAAACAGATGCCATCATTCAGACTATACATCAAAATTTTAAAACAGACAACAAATAGAAGAGAACAAGAAACTACAAAAGACAACATAAAAAAATACTTTCATGAAATGATTCCGCCATTGCAAAAAGGCAAAAGGGCAAAAACAAAGATGTAAACCAAAATTGAAGCCCAATATCGTGGCATGGAAAAAGAAAGGAAAATGCTGCACAGAAACCAAACATAGAATTTCGCACAGAAACAACAATCAATAGTCCAGATTTATCGTGTGGCCCCACCACAACAAATTTTGATCTGGACCTGTAATTATTGTTTCTGTGACAAATTATGTGGTTGGTTCTGTGTGCTTAACATTGTTGAACTTATCTTAGACTCTATAAAAGACCAACAACCAGGATTATGAAGGTGGGTACAAAAAAGAACTCATGAAAAAAGAAAAATAACTTCAGGGGTTTCCTCTGTTAACAAAAAATAAAAAAATAAGTTTGGATTTGCTATCATGTGCATAAAACCTAGGTTCTTACTGTCACCAAATTTATAGCTACTTACATATGGCCAATCAACTAAGATTAGAAGCTTAATAAAGTCTTCATAACTACAACCAGTGTATCTAAGGCTAGGTTTTGTGTCAGTCTCTGTAGTGGGAGCTTGCACAAACCTATGACTATTGCTATCGGTACAAAGTCCTTCGCAGAATATTGTATAGCTTGGCTCTTAGTTTATACATAATCACAAGTAGTCCCGTATAAGAAATATACCAAGCATGCTTGCATTCACGTCCACATGAGAGCACTGCAGATTAGCACTTAGTCATAAAATCCCATCCATCAGTCATGAATCTGCACTACAATGCAATTAATCAAGTTCCTTAAATCTTTAGCAACAGTATATAGCATAGCACATTTCAAGAATCAAACAGAAGATATTAATGAACCTGTTAATAACAAAAGAAAGCACCATAAATCATATAACAAGTCGCAGCCTCCTCAGGAATTGAAGGGAAATTAATGAAAAAGAAAATAGAATATCGAGATTGTGTTTGTAAGCCAAGAAAACTGCATACAAGGTATTAGGATCTAGGAGCCCACCCAGCTTAGATTGGCAATGCCATTAGACAAACACTTGTTGAGTTGTAATTTTCTCTTTGTTAGATTTCAGTATTTGGATGTGTTATAGGGTGAATCCATCCATGGTCGTATGCAGAGTATGGTCTAGTACTGGCTATTCAGAGACCTCTGATTGAGCAAAGGACGAGCAAGCTGTGTTGCAGTGCTGGATTGAGCAGTGTCCGAGGGTTAGATGGCTGGAAGTGCTTGCTTGAGCGAGCAAATGTTCACCTGAGCAAACTTTTTCCCGCTTGAGTGAGTAAAACAACTTTACATAAAAATGGTACGATATTCAGCCGAAACCCTAACGCTCTTGTGTGTCGTATACATCCTGAAATTGAGAGAAAATGGGTCTTCAAGCTGCCATGAGAGAGTAAAAGCTTTATGCTTGAAGAGTCTTCATTTTTGGATGGATTTGAGTTTTCTGCAACTCTTCAAGATTAAAAGCTCACTTAGCAATCAAGACAAAACCCTTTGAAGGTGTTCAAAGATGTGTGATGCTCACTAGTAACTTTGCTGGATTCCGAGGGCGACGTGATTGGAGGCTTCAGATTGGTTTAGGTAAAGCTCTATGAGGTGGTGAACATAGATTTGGCGACTATTTCTTACGTCCATTGACGTGGATTCATGTTAGGTTGTAAAACTTCTCTGTAACCACCATTTGATTATAGCGCATGATATCTAGACTAGGTTCCTTCGATTTTTACCCGTTGGGGTTTTTTCATGCTAAAGAAATGACTCTCTATTCTTGTTGTGTGGTTGATTGAGATTACTTGAGTTGTTCCATGGTAGCAAATCAAACTCGTGAGAAAAGGATTTTGATTTTTCACAAGGAAAAGACAAGAACCCTCCTGCTGTCCTTTGTGAATCGTGTCCGCCATTAGCTCCTAACAAAACTTCAAAAACCAACCCAGTCAAATGCAATACACAGTAACAAGAATAAAACACCATGGTTTCAATTTTAACTTGTATTTTTTTCCTCCAGTTTCTCATCAGCTAAATACAAAACTCAAGAAGAGCAATATAAAAGCAAACAAAAACAAGAGTCAAATAATATACGATAGTACCATCAACTAACAGCCTATCATAGTAGGAACCCTAATTCGAATAGTAACGCAAGGGTTTTGAGGAAAACCTAAGAATTAAAACCAAATTAGCTTCAAGAAGAAAGCGCAGGAAATAGCAGGGACTATAAAAAAGAACGAACCTTGTCAAGAAAAATAACGCAGAGGCAGGTTCGATTTCCTCATGAACGGGGAGGGATTCGGAAGGGAAATTGGACTTTCGTCTCCGAAGTTTCGAGGAACAGTGATTGGAATTGTGTTGCTGGAGTTGTGTCGATGAAGAGACGGGGGATTGTGAGAAATGGAGTAAAAAAATAGTGGGGATTGAACCTGTGGGAGTCGTCCGGGAGCGAAGTGAAACAGTAGGATGGCGTCCACCGCCTGTGACAATGTGAGAGAGAGAGAGAGTACAGTTGCGATTTCAGAAACTGGGTCGTTTTCCAATTCGGCTTACTTTAGCTTCGCTTCCGGTACGTTGCTGAAGGTCGGTTTTAGCCTTTTGGCCTGTCCACGGTCCATAGACATCATAATCGAACATTCGAACCGTAGATACCATATATTCAATGGTAAATTACACTGAACTCCATTTCTGACCCCAAAAAAAAAAATCTGTGACTTTTGAAATATTATTAATCTCTTTTTAGGTTTAATTTTTATATTAAATTAGTTTAATTATTAAATTTTGCTTTGTTGCGTCTTGTTTGATAAGTTTTTTAAATAAATTTTTATGATTTAATTCGTTCATTATGTAGAACTCGTCGAGTTTTTTCAAATAAATATTTTAGATTCATCTGATACTCGGAACTAAGTGATTGAATAACGTTTATTTAATAATATTTTTTAAAAGTATAATTTTTATTTATTTATTTATTTACAAAACAATATTAGGAGATCTTATTCAATCACTTAGTTACAGATATCGGATGAATCTAAATTTTTATATGCTAAAAATATTTGAAAAGTTCTACGTAATAAACGGATTTGATCATAAAAATTTATTCGAAAAATGTGCCAAACAAGACACAACTGAACAAAAATTTAACGATTAAACTAATTTAATGCAAAAATTAAACATAAAGGAACGTTTAAGACATTTCAGAAACCACATAGAAAGTTTCTGTTTTTGTCATAAATCAGATGGGAGGTCAGTGTAATTTACCCTATAATCAAACTAGCACTGAATTGATGCATGCCACGACTAAATCAATTTTCATAATATAATTATTAAGTTTTTTGAATTGTACAAATATTTATTTAAAAAATAAAAAAACTTATTAAGTTATGCATTTATTTTAAATCCTACTCAAATAATAAGCAAATAAAAACATTCATATTCATATAATCACTTTATTTATTCAAAAAAAAATTGTGTATAAATTTAGTTACGAATGTGTTACATGTGGTAACCGTGCCAATTTTACATATTTAAAACTCTATGGAAAAAGATACAAACATTTTTTCATATTTATCAACTTATAATACATATGATACAATAAATGTGTGTGTTGAAAAACGTTACCACAACTTAAATCAATTGAATTGACCTATTTCTCTGGTCCCAAACAGCAAGAAGAATGATCTGAACACCTTTGCCGAACTTGTGAAGTCTTGTGTTCCCGACTCTTGCTTAACCCCTACAAGAATAAGAATACTATTAGCACTTTCCAGTCTAGGTTAACCAGAAAGCACTCAGACGCTCAAATTAGAATTATAACTTAAAGGTGTTTTTAAGCAAGAGTAAATATGAATCTTGTACCTTTTTTTTCTTGGAGGTGCTTACCATTTTATAGAGGTCTCACTTAGAGTAGTTCATATTTCAAGTATCTCTCTTTTTATCCTGATTATTTGGGGATTTTCTCTTATCCTTACTCAACAGTCCTCTATTCTCTAGGACAATATCTCATCTTCCCCGATATGATGCAACTCTTTTGAGCGATGATTTTGCCAACAGCTTTTCACTAGGCCATCATTTTCCATAGATCCAAAATCGTCATGGGTTATCCTTCTTGGTGATTGAACTATCATAGGCTGTCCTTTTAGGGTGGCCTGAATTATCATGGGTTGTTCTTGGGTCGTGAGCCCAATACCTTGTACGTCTCCAACTACCCTCAACTCTAGCACCTTTACATGTCCAAAGAACTTTGTAAAGAACTAGAGCTTTTCTCTTATCGGGATTGTTCGGTTATCTCAGTCTTTTGTTCTCTTTGGTCGGTGCTCGGCTAATCTCCAACATCTGTCTATTCGCATCTCTTTTGTGCTCTGCAGTTGTGCCTCGGGCCCCAAAATAGTGACGTGTAAGGGTGAGATTGTTGTTAGGGACCAGGCATCACCTTGTTTAGACGAGGCGTCGCATCGTCGTACGATGCAATTAATGTTACTGTTTCAATTCCACGTGCTTCTTCGCTATAAAAGGTTGCTTCTAACCCTTCTTCCCACTTTTTTTGCCATTGCTAACTGAAACTCTTCTTCTTCTCTTAATCCTCAGCATTTTCAACAATAAAACCCATATTCCGACGGTGCTTTTCATCATTTTCCTTTATAAGTCAGTTCTTGCTTCCCTTTTTTGCTTTTATCTTCACTTTGGGATGAGTTTTGCCATTTTCCTCTCTCTTTCTTATTCAAATTTTCTCCATGAAATGGGCAAGCTTCGGCATTTGGTATCTACTCCGGCGAAAATCTAAAATTTTCGGAGTAAAACCCAAATTCTAAATGTTGTTAGGATCACCCTCGTAGATGATGATGACTCAAACGAGCGCGACATGGGAAAAACTTCCTCTTCCACTAGTAGCCATAGTGGAAGAGGGAGTTTGGTTCCCTTTACACCTTCTCTTTCGCCGAGCTCATAACCATTACAGGGTGGACCCCATGCAAGTGTCCTCTAATATTTTTAGAGTGATCAAAATGGGACCTGTTATTTCAAAGCAAATAGGGCAGTTGAGAAGTTGGTGATCGAGCTACCAGGTTTTGGAAAGGATCTGTACGACGATTTTGTCTACGTCACCAGGAATTTTGAGTTTGGTGCAAATGAGGTCGACGATTCCTTCATTGTTCCATGAATTTTTGGCCTTGGCCTTGGTTGCCCCATTACCCATTTGTTTATTTGCTCGACTTAGCCTTTCCAATTTATGTCTTTAATGGACTTCTTTCTTTGTGCAGGAGAGCTTGTCAATAACAAGTCCCAAACAATTATATTGGGCATCCACATATTCAACCTAAAAAAGGTTTTTTAAAAAAGACAACAGTCTTCTCAAATAAAAATGGATTGATCGAGTAGCGCATATCATGCTAAAATATATACCAATTTATAATCCTTCATCTATAGCAGTTCGACAGGGATAAGGATCACAGTAAGCTCATCGACACCGGTGGACTTCCGTGAGGCGATAGTCTCCCTTGGATGAGGGCTGAAAGATAAGCCACAATTGCCTAAACTCCGCTCATATCACATTATCCCAAGGTGCCATCCCCGATAGAAGTCATCTCCATATCATCATCCACTAGCTTAGACATTAGAGCTAAAATGGCCATAAGAAAGACCCAAGCCACTGATCTGACAGAGTTCCTTACCATTTGAGGCTCTAAGAAAAAGGTCACCATCACCACCTCTATTAGAACCAAAGAAATTTAGTGTGAAAAATCGTTCAACTTCTTACTGAATTCACTAGAATGACTTCGAAAAAGGAGATTCAGCACCCCCATCCTCACTGAAGAGGTTGAGGAAGGCTATGGAAATTGAGCTCAGTACCCCTAATGAGAAGGATCAGATGAAGGAGAAAGAGAAGGAAAATGAGAAAGGGAAGATTGTGGTAAACATCCCCAAGAGGGTTGAACCATGGACCTCCGAGCTGGAAAAGGGTGGTCGGCTAATTACAACTGAAGATCGGGTTAATTCCCCAGAGATAGCTTTTGGCCTCGCAAAGGCCTTACTTATTCCTTCCGACATGGAAGAAGTTCAAAAGCTTCCAAATGAAATTTTTTTAAAGCCGTCTATTCGTCATTCTATTTTGGTAACTTTTTCATTAAGCTTTTTCCTTTATCTCACTTTCCCCTTATTATTTTTCCCAGGCTAATATTCTATGCGTAGAGCTTCTAGCGCCTGATGGTTGCCATTGAAAGAGTGGAGTATTAGGAGGCCGAGCTCACAAACATATTTGAAAAGAACTACTTCTACATCCACCAAATGTGCAAGGTAAAGATGAGTGTTCGGGAGAAGACCATAATCGCCAGTGCAACTTGAGCCAAGGTGGACGAGCTTGAGGTGAAAGCGTTGACCCTCAAGAGGCATATCAAAACAAGAGAGAATGCTCTTGCTGTTGTATGGGTCAAGCTAGAGAGGACCCGGGCCAATTAGGCCTCTATTGTTGATGAAGCCACCGAGAAGGCATATATCTTACCTTTTTCCTTATGGGTGCTTATCCTTTTGTTGAGGTCTCACCTAGGATAGTTCAGGTCTCGAGTATTTTTTTTTCCCGGTAACTCAGGGATTTTCTCTTATCCTTTCCAAATAGTCCTCTCTTATTTAAGACTTTATCCCATTTTTCCAGAGATATCATCTCGAGGATGAGACCCTTTTGGGCGATGATTTCACCAACAGCTTTTCATTGGCCCATCGTTTCCCATGAGCCCAAATTGTCATTGATTGTCCTTCTAGGGTGGCCCGAACTATCATAGGTTGTCTTTCTAGAGGGGCCCGAACTATCATGGGTTGTTCTTGGGTCGTGAGCCCAATACTGCATCCGCCTCGATCAAGAATGTATGTTGATTCATATGAATTAATTAGTGTACGAATAATGAATGTGAATGCTTGATTATTGCATATCTCGATGTACTTATGTAATATTTTATTTTTATCATATTATAAATAAATAAAAACTACATCGGTATATATAGGTCCCGTTTGGCATACTTTGCTTATTTACTTATTTGCTTATTTTACTTATAAACTCATTGATTTGACATTTTTGCTTATTTTCGTCTTTTTTGAACTTTTTTTTATATTTTGATTAAAAAATTTTATTTTTTCGACTCATCTCAATGAGAAGAGTCTAAAAAGTATAAAAAAATTAACTAAATGATGAAAAAAGTTCACTAAAGACAAAAAAGTCAATTTCATCAACTTAGTCAAACTTACTTATAAGCAAGTTAGCCATACGGGGCCATAGCATAAAGAATGGTTTCATTTTGATTTGGAACTACAGTTCTAAAATCAAATATTTATTATTTGTTTTACATTTAAAAAAATTATGTACTTATTTTTTTCCATATTCATTGTTTATTTACTTTTTTTATGTTATTGTATTTTATATTTTGTTTTATTAGTTGTTTGATTATAAGATTATAAAAAGATATTATTGTATCTATAAAGTATACATTATATTTTATTCATTTAAATTTTATAATTTTTATCAGTTATTAGTTGTCTACTAATTATATAATAGTACAATGTTATGAAAAAAATAAAGAAATTAATAAAAGAGAAGAAGCAAGAGGAAATAATTAATCTTGAAGATTTTTTTTATATAATAACTAAAAAATATAAATATACTAAATTAATGAACGAATCGGTTTGATTTTATATGATTCTGTAAAAGTTTGTTCCGAGAAGTAAACCATTATGAACGTTTCTCAATAATTTGGAACCGGAATCAAATCAACAAAAAAAAAAAAACTAAACCAAACCATATAATTTGAATTTGATTGGACAAATTTACCGTTTGTACCCATTTTTTTGAACATCCTGGTTGGTTTGGTCTATTTTTTTAATTTATACAATATTTCTTGTCTTATTGAATTTTTTTGGCATTAGCTTAAATATGCCCATTTTTTGCAGTTATTTGTAATGAGAAAAACCTAAAAAATATATCAATTCAGCTAAAGTTAAAAAAAATTCACTACAAATAAAGAAAAGCCACAAAAAAAATTATTAAGGGGATTCTTTTCATCCTATCTACTTTTAAATTTTTTTTTAATCAAATTTCTTTATTTTTTTATTTTTTATAATTAGAAGAATTTAAAAAATATACTTATTTAAACTCTTTCATAAAATGACGTATAAACAAAAACTAGACCGAAGTATACTCACTAAGATTTCTTGGGATTTGCATGTAATATTATCCAAAACGAAAACAAAAACAAAAATCGAAATTGAACTTTCCACTGAGTTTCCTACAAATGAGTGGCGTGGAATACTTTTGCCAAGTATGCATGTTTATTTGGAAGAGGCAATAAATGAAGCAACTTTTATATAAAAATGGGATTTTTGTTACTAAGTATTTATCTTTTGGTTCATGAAATAAAATTAAACAGTACTCATGTGATGTTATTTTTCCAAATTATAGAGGAACACGTTAATTAATAATTTGGGTAAGGTAACATTTGAGATGCCAAATAATATCATATTTGTGCTTTTTTAATAAATGACTTGAATTTTATCTACTATAATCAAAAAATTATTACCTTATTTATGCAAATATGTGATGTTTTTATAAATATTTTATTAAATACATTAATTTTTTTTTATTTTTCACTTAATTAATAGAAATAAATCAATATTATCTAAATAAAAAATTTCTTATATTGTATAATAAACTTGTGTTTGGGTTAGGTTTTTTTTTTTTGTTTTAAGTAAATTTTTTTAGTATTAGGCCAAATAAATGTACTTTTTAGTTGCTCTTGTCATGAAAAAATGAAAAAATAATTTTTTTTAATCAAAACATAAAAAAATTCATATAAGTCAAAAAAAAGTTAACTTAGTGGACTTTTTAGCTTTTTTTTTTAGTTTTTATTTTGATTTTTATAATTTTTTTTCAAAATTAATCATAATAGACATACATTTTATAATTCTTTCAAATTAGAAAAAATAAAAAATATAAACAAATATTAAAAATTTACTCTTGTAAATCCGGAGAGGGAGAGAGAGAGAGAGAGAGAGAGAGAGAGAGAG
>JAULJZ010024895.1:0-15469 GCA_032270985.1 Heliamphora pulchella | reverse complement strand
AATAAAAACATGCTCAAACGAAAACACGTAACGCGCGTCCGGAAACGCTGAAAAAGAAAACGGGTCAGGGTCTCACACTAGCCACAACCATAGTTACCAATGCTGAGTTGAATACAAAAGTTAAGGCTCTAAATCAAGAATTGCAAGAAATACAGACAGTTCAAAAGTAAATAACTGAAGATATAACAAAGATGCTAGCCATGTTAGACAAAATGTTCGCCACCTTTTTAGAGGATCGAGGAAAGAAAGAGGGTTGGTGGCACTTTTAGTGCTTGTCCACCAGAGCCTTTCATAAATCAACACATGGTAGAAGATCCACAACTAATTGGAATAGACAAAGGTACCAAGTTGGAAGTTCCAAATTTTAATAGGGCTTACGATCCAGATGTATTCTTTGATTGATTGCACGGTATAGAGAGTTTCTTCCATTGGTATCAAATGACCGAGGAAAGAATGCTACTTTTTGCTAAAGAAAAATTAAAATGTATAGCTAAAATTTGGCGGACAAAGTATCAATAAAAGCATTATGCAACTATTCATACAAGGACCGATGTAACAGTTGCGATGACCCGCTATTTTTTGTCTCTAAGTTACAAGCAATGAACCAATCTGCAATTTACTCAGTTGGCCTAAGAAAGCAAATTAGTTGAAGAGTATACTAAACTGCGCTACAGTTGGGCTACTAGATCTAAGTTCCCGTTGAATGAAGTTGTCATAATCTTTATGTATTGTCAGGACTTGAATTCTCAATCTTTTGTGGATTAGCTGCTAGCAGATTCTATTTCATATCAAATGCAGTCTAAGTAGCCCTTTAATGGAAGACAAGGTCAAGAAAAAAGCTCCAATGCTTGCACTAATAGAATCCATTACACAGAGTGAAATGACTTTCGTGAAGCCCGTAGCAAGTTATCCGAGAGCCCTCCCTATGCTAATCTCACCCCTCCCCGACTACATGTGGAGGTCATACCATGTCCAAGTACTTTAATTGTCACGGGTTTGGACATCATACTAGAGAGTACCCTTCTCTAAACTAATATACCTATCAAGCCTATTGTTATACTGGAGAATGAAGAACTTGCGGAGGCAAAAGATTTGTGAACACGAAGCTTGAAAATCAAATTGTTGAGCCTCTTGATCCTATTGATCCAGCTTCTGATGAGGAATTCCAAGATGGCATTATGGACGTTATTTGTCCTCTCCTTGCTACCAAGAGAGACAACAAATAAACCAAAGCTCTACAACGTGGCCAAATTTTTACTACAATGGTGAAGTGCAATAGTCGAATTTGTTCTTTGGTAATTGATACTGGGAGTTGCACTAATGTGTATCTGAAGAAGTTGTAAAAAAATTCGGGTTTAAAGGTTGGCCTGGATCACCAACACTAAGCTCAAAATTGATAAGTAATGCCCCGTGACATTTACTCTTGACAAGCTCAAAGAAACGTAGTCACGGTACTATGTGATGTGCTACCTCTTAAACTTTGTCATATGCTCTTAGGTCGTACATGAATATGGGATCGTGACGTCGAGCATGCTGAGCGTACTAACACTTATTTATTCATTAATAGCAAGATAAAGTACACACTTACTTGTAGCACCGATTCACGTACTGCCAAGTTGAAGAAAAATTCTCTGTTGGTTCGTCGTATTCTTCCTTCTGCTGGCATCTTTGGTTTTGTTTCTACCTTGCTAGAGTCGAGTTCTATTCAATGGAGAAAAAATGATAGCATAAAAGCCGTTATCCAGTTTGAAAGCCTCGAGTTAAGCCCAAGGGCTCGACGCGAGTCAATAAATCCTTTTGGTCCAATAAGTGTCGTAGGTAATTATTTAATTTATTTACGAGTTATTTAATTAATTATTTAAGATATTTTATTATTTTCATTAAAGTTAGGGTTAGCTTATAAAGAAGTGGATATTTATGTAACCATCAGTTCTGATTAATAATATTGAGAATTAGGATTGTGCCCTTATGTGTTCATTCTCTCCTCCTCTCCCCTTCTCCTTCTCTTGGTTCCACATCAACATTATTTGGCCTAGTTTGAGCTTCCTAATTTGAGTCCAATTCTACTTTAATTCTGGCCACAATTCATTACATGTCATAATCAAAAATATATTTGGCTTTCCAAATCGCAGCACTAATTCCATTGTGTCTATGGATGTAATAAAAGCTGCCTATACTGAATATAAACTGATCAAATCGTATCAAACCGATTAATTGGTCAGTTTTTAATATAAAGCGGTTTGCAGGGTATAAAGAAAGGAAGAGAAAAACCAATTTCCAATTCGAAAGCGGTTTAACAAATATTAAACCAGAAAAAAACAAAAAACCAAAACCGACTGATTTACATAAAATGCATGATTTGACTGTTGAGTGTCGAAAATTTAAAAATCTTAGACAGTTAGAACTTTGATTGTTGTTTTGTTTAATTATTATGATTTCGAGTTATTAACTTTTAGAAAATTTAATGCTTAATTATTAGGTAAGTTGCATACTTTGATACAACTAACGATTCAGTGAAGTATTTTTTACTAAATAATTACCTCAACTATAAAAGTTCAACTGCACCGAGCCAAACGGATTTTATTATGATGGTTCGGTTCAGCTTAATAGTTATTTCGGTCAACTTCGGTGTGCAAAAAAATCAAACCGAAATTATCGATTCGGTGAAAATTTCTTAAAAAATCGACCAAACCGAACTATTTACATCCCTAGAGCCAACATAACGACGTAGATCTCGTGGACTACCTATGAATGATGGAAGGAGTATGACTTGGCAGCCTATTTTGTTTCCAGTGTATTCTCCGGCGCCCATGCTATCAACAAAGATTTGGTATAAATCTACTCTAATGTGGTCTCGTTTATTCTGAAAGAGTTGTGGCCTAGAAACTAGGAAGCATGGACACGCCAAAATATATGAACAGCTTGAAGTCATAAAGTTCCATGATGAATTGCAACTGTAAAATACATAAATGACATATCTTAAATGGAGAAATTTTACGCGCTGGGAATGACTGACTGCTTTTATAAAGAGATTGTAATTGATTTCAGCACAGGTGCAGGAAAATAAAAGGTGAGTTAGTTTTCTGTGATGTGAAGAAATAAATAGGATAATTAAAATAGAAAGAGAACCTATCTATCTTTGTCAAACCATTTAGTGCCTGAACCCTCAACAGATAAAAAGTATATATATTATACAGTACAAACCCCAGATACATTAGTGTGTGAGAGAGAGAGAGAGAGAGAGAGAGAAAGAGAGACAGAAAGAAAGAAAGAAAGAAAGAAGAAGAAGAAAAAGAAATTAAAGTTTACAGTACGTAAATTATATTTTCCAAGTTTTAGAAAAAATTGAAATAAGATTAAGAAACCTTATAAACTAAAGTGTGTAGGAAGCCAGGTCCCAAATGGGAAATTTTTTTTTAAAGGAAACAGAATGAGGAGTGTTCTGACATCGTTTTTATCTGCTTTCCTGTTTCTAGGTCTTGCTGGGATCAATAGTCCACCATAGATCGAAAATGGCTTTACGCACCCTTTCAACCCACAAAAAAACAAAAAAAAACCTGGTCACCTATTTCACTATTAACAGTTGTAATGTTTTTACTTGTTTGTATGTTTCTAAAAAATTAAGTCACTGTAGATGTATGACGTATCTATAAACCCACTATAAATATAAATACACTAGGAAAAGCCCGTGCCTAAAAGCACTATTACCATTTTTTTAAATCACTTAATGGCTTGCAATAACGACTAAAGATAGAAAGAATAGAAAGAATATGTAGAGAAAAAAAATAGTAATAGCAGATCAATAGATTATTTAGATACCTAGATTAAATAATAACATCAGATCAATTAAAAAATGCGCAATTATTATATTCTAATTGGTAGTAATAACCGGAATAAATAATAACCCATCAACAAAAAAATGCATAATCAACATATCTTTAAAGTACTACCAACACACATGACTCAACTTAAACCAATTATATTTTAAACACTCTTGATACAATTTGAATAAAATTAAAATGACCACCTTTATTCGCTAGTGACCAACCCCGAACACTTGCACTTAACATCAAAATCATCTAAGTGCTGCACTCTATCAAGAAATGGTTGATGCAAAGTTCATCGAATGGAAAAAAATGAAGCACTAGAACTTGCCATAGTCATTTTCTCTCTCAACCGTGTATCAGATGAAGAAGTTGTGCTAGCCACCATTGTCAAAGTTGACAATGACAGTAGTGAAATCTTGATGCCTCACACTACCTCATCTCCTTGCCAATGAAAGGTGGTGAACCTTTAGCCATGGGATAACTTTCCCAAGAAGATGCAATTTGGAGTCCATGCATTCATTTCTAGAAAGAGTTTAATTCTACCATTGAATACTACAACAATTTTTTGGGAAAGGCAATTGCATGAGGAAAAAAAGGAAAAAAAATTTAGTTGAAGATTGTCAGGGAATCTTCCACTAAAGCAATGCTTACAACAACCAGAAAAGGAAAAAAAATAAATAAAGCCTTTGTCTCTAGCATTTCATAAATCTAAGAAAATAATATTCACCACTTCATTGTATAAGTTTTTTACATAGGTACAGCTCATGCCTACGGGCTACAGGCACTCCCAACCCTTTTTTTTTTTTCCCATAGCAATTCATAAGTCACCTACCACTTCAACACTATCAATGAGAGTAGGTGATATAAATAACCTATAAACAACTGTATGAATGAGTAATCAAAAAGAATGACCAAGAAAAGGCAAGCAAAAATTCGAATAATCCAAAAAGAATTGGATATTTAACTTGCCAAATATGTTGGTAACCCATTAACTCAATTGGCCAAAACAAATTTGCACTCAACACAATGAACCTGCACAACCCTTGCATAGGCTCGGATCATGAACTCCATAACCTAAAATTTTCCAAGAAAAACAAACGTATGGTTAGGAATAAATTGAGAAACACGTGATGGGTCATAGATGAGAGATAATTTGTAGTTTATATAGGATTTCTACACCAATCTGGATTAATGTGCAGTGCAAGTGTGACAGCAAATTGTAGCAGTGAAACCTAGTTGTAGCAGAAAAGCTGAATATATAAAAAAGTCACTGTTAGCAATAAAGCAAAACCCAACTTTAATAAAGTAAATTCAGTTGTTAAGCTTTCATGAAATGAAATACTATCAAAATCTCGCTTTACGAATCACAAAGTCCATGACACAAAACATTCCCAAATATGTACCATCCAAATCTTCATTATATACAACATCATACCCAAAGAACAAAACACAAAAGGCGAAATTAACCAAAATAGATCATGTGTTAAATACCGACATCACAATAACTACCAAAAAAACCACTCACTGCACATGCATACAAATAACTTGCATTTTTTGCCGCAAGTTTGTGGAGGACGATGATGAAACTAATAAAGGAATAACTGATGGATCGTAGATGTCTCACAGTTATTAAACACGGTAAAAAGGGTTATTAAACACTTTGAGGGACATAAAAAGGGGAAAAAAGGGTCATTAAACAAACTACAATAGCTATCTTAGAGCTAAGTGAATAAACTGAGAAGATAAAAAGGAAATAAAGGACCAAAAAACCACACCTTATTCCCTGGAGCTGGCAGGGGAAAATGGTGTTGTGCTACCCCACATCTTACATCTTGGTTCGTATCTTTCGATCAACCTCTCGCTTGAGCTAATTGCCATGAAAAAACATATATATTGTAGTGCTAAAACTTGGGGATTGCTCTTTCTTTTTCTTTGGATGTGTATTATCTATAGCTACAGTTACAAATAGTCAAAAAGACTTGCAAACACTTTTTTATTAGTACAAAGAAAACAGTCAGAGAGAAGAAATGTCCTTAATTGCCACATCTTGAAACAGTAAAAAGTCAATCTAAGTAAAACAATATGAATGTAAGAAAAACAATTAGATAATTTAGTGTCAACAGAAGTGAGTTGAATTTTGTATGTTTGTGGATATTTATAGGGTCCAACATTGTACCTGCCGTTTTAAAAAAAAAAGGCACAGCTTTAAAAGAGTAAAAAAAAAAATCTATATTTAGATGAGACTGAATATTCTCTAAAGCAATTGATTTAATCTACCAATGCATATCCAACAGATGCTATATGTTTTCAAATATTGATTTCTTAAACATAGAAATATTCAAAATCAATACCTCGTGCAAGAAATAAATAAAGCAATCTCCGCATGCCCCTTACGAGACCATATCCTGCCATCAACACCTCATCTTACATGCCCACCAAAAAATATCATGCACCTCATTCTTTTCTCAATTAAAAGAAGAAAGAATAAGAAAATTTTAAAAGAATAAGGAAATAAATAAAGCAATCTATGATTGGGTTGGGCTCTTGATATCATTTACACAAGATCTCAAGGCATTTTTTATATACCACTATAGATCAAACAAACTTTCCAATTTTTTCATCATAGCTATTAAAACAACCATGAGCGTCTTAAGAAGAATAGAACTATGAAGACCAAAGCTTCAGAAAAAATGTAGTAAAAGATGACTATTGTTATTGTACTGGTACCGCCTAGTAGCAAAAATGTTAGTAACACAAAAAATGCAACTTATATAGAAATGGTTTGAACCAGTAGCAACCGATATAAAAATAAATGCACATTGTTCCCACCTTTGGAAATCAACTTTCTGGTGATGTTCAAGGTGCTAAATTCTGATATCAGAGTGTGCTTAAATGTCTAAATAATGATTGAATTTTTCCGTGACTTCAAATTTTTTTAAATTTCCAGCTTCTTATACAAAGATGGATTTTTGAGTGACATTGTCATTAATGATTGTGTTATTTGTTATGCAATGCCTAAAATGAAGAAAAACATACCAAAGCACATATCTAGTGAAATTTTACCTTTTCTTTATTAATCATTTGATTATGGGTATTGAAGGTTTTATGATGCCATTATTTTTGCTTATTCTATCCTTTTGATACTCAAATGGTACATGTGACAATATTTCAAACACACATCAGACAACAATGACAAGGAAATTAGATATTTGCAGTTCTTACAATTTCTCGACAACCAAACAATAATAAAATGGCAGCAATAAAAATGATATATGCATCAACAAAAATCACAAGTATTTGTTATCTAAAATCAAAGCAAAGAGAATGAACAAAACTCACATATTTGTTACCTAAAATCAGAATTGAGAAAATGAAATAACAATAACAAAGTAGGTACCTAAGAGTTTACACAAATTCAGCTCGTGATTGAAGCGCCATAAGAATATGCCATTTTTCGTATCATGTCCAGGCTCTTTTTGGTGAAAAAAGACAAATTCAAAGTAAAAGTGTATGAGAAAAATACAAAAGGCACAAAAAATACAAAAAACTCACTGAGGAAGCATTCAATCCTATGATGATTAGAAGTAGCATGGTTAGAAAAAGAAACCTCATAGAGAATGTAGAAGTAATTAAAGATAAGCATTTGCATTGTCTGATCTAAAAGAAACATCCATGACTCCATTTTAGCTTGTGGTGTCAATCGAAACTTGCACTTGTTGAAGTAGTGGCCAACACCTGAGGTTAAATCTAAGATTAGCTTATAACACTCCTCTATTTTTGTCATGTTCAATGCATACGCAGACACAAACACAATTAACATTCAAGAGTAGGATGGGTATATCACTAGAAAAGCAATATAGTAAAAAGGAAGAATAAAAGAGTACCAACCTTATGGATTTCATAAGTACCCAAAAGTTGGTTTTGGAACTTCGTGTACTCCGCTACAATGAGGGCACTATGAAGATTGGCAGCCCAATATCGCTCATGTAGTTGCAATATTTTGAGACTCTATAAAGAAAAAAAGTAAGGAAATTGAAGAGTGGTGATAACAAAACAAAAAGATTTGAAACCAATTCATCCATCAAAACAATTTTTCACATAAACACGTATAAAAAATATTGAGACTTGCGCTTGTCAAAGTGGTGCCCAAGACCTGAGTTTGAATCGAGGGTTAGCTTATAACACTTCTCTATTTTGTCTTGTTCAATGCATATGTAGACAAAAAACAAAAAAACAAAAAAACAAAACAATCAAGATTCAAGAGTAAGGATGGGTAGAGCACTTAAAAAATCAATATAGAGAAAAGGAAGAATAAAAGAGTACCGACCTTATCGATTCCAAAAGTTGATTTTGGACCTTCGTGTACTCCACTACAATAGAGGACTCTGTGAAGATCAGCAGCCCAATACCCCTCGTGTTGTTGCAATATTTTGAGACTCAATAAAGAAAAAATGTATGGAAATTGAAGAATAGTGGTAAAGTAACAAAAGGATTTGATGAAAATGCTCTAAAGAAAAATAATGAATGCTTTAAAATAATGAATGCTTTAAAATTAAAAAAAAAACCAGTGATGTCTGTGCAAATATGCTCGAACCCCAAATAAAAATATTACTACAATCAAAGAAAAAAAGAAAAATTTTGAGAAAAGAAATGAAAAAGAGGAATGGCTTGCAACCCAAAACCTTAGCAACCAATTTCTGGCCAAATACCACCAGTCTCTGTTGGTAAAAACTGAAGCTAGCTTCCACAACCACTTCCAACCATCTCCAGTTATGACCCGTCCCCAAAGGCATTTGGGCATTCCAAACACAATAGGATAAAAACACAATAGCATTGAAAGGAAAAAAAACAAAAAAGAAGAAACTGACTATAAATTGCCGTCACCAAGAGAGTATCATGACATTCCCTGCACTTGTTGCAATTACAGTATACCTTTTTAGTGCTTTCTTCACCAAATTCTTTAATTTTAATTACATTACACATATATAATGTAATATACTCGACGTAGCCTAGAGAAAGGTTTGCTAATGTATTTGGGTATTAGGCATCAACAGCCAACTTTCCATATCAAGTAAGCTCCAATCTGACCAGCTTGTTAGTGAGAAGATATGCTTTGAACATGCTTCAGATGTCCAATAGGATAATAACCTTACTTAGAATTTAATAGGGTAACAAAAGAAAAGAATAAAAGATCTACTACTACTAAAGAAATTAAAATAAAATTAATTCATGCATAATCATGTAGTTAAATACAGCCACTGAAGTGGATAATAAGAAAACTGGCATATTTCTCTAATTTATTATGGTTATATTCTTCAAAATCAATTTCCAAAACTAATTTCCAAAAATGGGTATACACTCACTAAATCAATTTCCAATAAAAGATCACTATGCTTTCTAAGAAATTTGTAAAATAGAAATTTCACCTAAATACAATTAAATTGAGGCCACATAAAATTATAATATTGCTAGAAAGCTCAACAAAGCAAGAGAATACGGAGGTGAAAAATCTTTTTGGTTTACTCACAAAAAATGAATACATGATATTGCTAGAAGAAATGGAGATTGATCAATCAAAATTACCTAATTAGTGTAGCTCCCCATAATTATTGGATATAGTAGTCCGACGGTGCAGAGAAAAAGGCAACAACAACATAGTTCCTAAATTGCTTTATCAAGGCACCTACTATAGAATTCAACCAAACAAATTCCTGTAAACGATAGAAAATTAGCCGAAGTTCACGAAATTAAAAATAAAAATAAAAACAACTAAATACCATAAGCAATAAAGGGCCTAAGCAAGATTGCTAAATTGGAACAAAACAAAAATACAAAAAGAGGAACGAAAAATAATATAAAGTTGTGTAAGCTAAAAATCAAATATTATGCCTTTTGTGTAAGCTAAGCAAGGAGATGTTATTAGGTAACCTGGTTGTAATGGGGAGCGACCCATGAAGGCTCATCTACTAAGAGTGAAGCTTGAAGTAATGAAAAATGGCTTTAAGGGTCATCTAGTATGAGTGAAGCTCCTTGTGTTGTCTATTATAAAGTTGTGTTCAGTGGAAGAATGGGAGTCATTGTCGGATTGGGGGTTAACTTCTAGCCAAATGACTACTCCATGTCAAAATCAATCAAGAGAGGATTAAATAGTGCATAAATGACAACATAGTATTAAATGATAATCAATTTGTTCAAAACTCATAATTATTGGTTCTTCCAAAAATAGGAATGTAGAATAAAAAAAGACAAAGATTCCCTTTTGTTTTTCTACCGTCCAGCAAAATTCGCCCCCCTCTCTCTCCCCACCGAATGAGGAACAACTAAAGCCTATTGTGCTTTGTTCACCGATTGTTTTTCCATTGTTCATTGTTGCTTTGTTCGCTAAAGCCTAAAATAATCTAATGCTGGTATGAAATCAAATGTTTACATTGCTTTCCCGACGATCAAACAAACTACAACCTCCCCGATTGAAAAAGCTCCTTTCCTCTGATATTAGAAAAAATAAAAAATAATGCAAAGAAGAGGAGGGAAAAATATATAGAATAGAGGAGAGAAAAACCCACTAAGGTGTATATGAAAACGGTTGATTCACTTGCTGGAATGTGGAAGATCACTCACCAGACTTTTGAGTCAATGGCAATTGCGAGGTGGAAGAAATGGCAGATGCACCAAGAGATTCGAGATATGAAAAGGGCTTTGATGGGCCTTTGGCATTTGAATCCAGATACCCTAAAATAGGGTTATCCTCATTTCATGAACAAACATGAAAATAGATATAGAGGGAGGATAGGTCGTGAGAGAGAAAAGAACATAACCCATTTGGCTGAGACATGCATGGTCAGATTAGGCAAAACAGTTTAAAAAATCACAATCAACCAAGAGTACAGATTACCTATTTGGCAGTTTTGGCCGATTAGTAGATGGTTCAAAAACTTTAGGCTGGAAAAATCACTAAATGATTTTTAACCTAATTAATTAAGCCCATGTAACTTTTCAACATCAAAGTTTGCTATGATGTAATCTAGTTATCGAGATTAACTAATGCTCTATCCAACCTCTAACTTAAAAATCAACATAATACCAATAAAATACGCATAATTAATGCTTTCAAAGCAATAGAAATGTGCGATGTCCCATACCCACTGCATCTACAAAAATTTTAGAATTTACATTTTCTTTTAATAATCATAGAGCAGCACATTTGCACCCCATCAATCATAACGGACTTTTTTAATCAGTTTATTGCATGTTCACAAAAATACATTACGGTCTCTAAATGAATTCAAACCAACTTTCATTAAAAGAATTAAAAAAATCAAACCAACTAAGCTGGAAAGTGACTTCTTGGAAGTAAAATAATACAAACATAAAAGCTCCCAACTCCCTTGAGCTAAACTTGGTGTAGGAAAGTGAAGGAAAAAACTTGATAGCAAACGGAGAAAAAAAACAGAGAAAATATAGTCAAAAAAACAGAGAAAAACTTGCAGCAGGAAATATCATTTCAGAATTGAACCCAAAATCATGGTCTTTATCTTTTTTTATGCATCGTCGCTTTGAGAAAATATAGGGAAAAAACCTGGATGTGTTTTAATACCTTTTCCCATTTCTTTTCTTTGTCCTCTATAAATCCCTCTAGTGCATTGGCTTCGACTTCGTGCAAAGATCTCTTGCTTTGAAAAAGAATCACCAAATGCTTGTTATGCTAGTCTCTATTTTGACCCCAACAGCAATTTATTCAATCCCTGCATGAACCAATAAAGAGTAACAAAATAAACACACATGCTCACAAAAGCAATTTGAATGGTGTCTCTTTTACTATCAGAGCATTGCCCATTCCAAATCATTTGATCCATTTAATTAACTATTGTAAAAAAAAACTCAACTTTTAACGTGTCGTGCCAAAAATCTCAGGCATTTTTTTTATCTCAAAACTATTGTAAATAGCAAGGCTCAATGCTCTCATATTTTTGGCTCATTTGAGGCTCAATGCTCTCATAGACATAATTGAAACAAAGCCATACTTTTCATCCAAGGTAATATAGAAAATGCTCTCATATTTTTGGCAGTCCTCCTCAACGGTTGGAGTACAGACAACTGGAAAAGCTTCTTAGCACGGTTAATGAGAAGCTCGTAGAACCACTAAAGCCAAAGTGACATAATAAATTCAATATTTAAATAAAAGACAAAAAAAACTATGGTGAAAAGAAATTTAATAACCTTCTACTACTATGTTGTTTTCAAAACTAATGAGACAAATGTTATTCAAAATGTGTCAACCGCATTGTAGTACATTTACTACCTTGTAGCACAATATGAATTTCAAACGATCAAACACATCTTCAAACACCTTCTAAGCAAGCAAATTGAGAATCCAATAAGTACTTAATATAAAAATAGTTTACAGGTAATTGAGCAACCTAAAAACAACTATTAAGAATGTAGGTTTAAAGGGGGAAGGGGTAAAAAATAACCAGATGTGTAAACTCAAGCTGTGGAATGCTCCTGCTGCTAAATACCTTCCTCCTCATGTGTTGGGTTTTAAGTTCTCCCTTCAATCTCCTAACATCACTAAGAAAAGTGAAAGAACATGAAATGTGAATATCTCCTAACATCTCTCTTCAATCTCCTAGCGTCTCAACCAAAATCAACAAAATGTGAATATCTCTCATTGTTTATACCGAAAGGCAAAAAAAATATCCAACTTTTAATCTAATGAGAAGATTAATTTTGAAATCAATTTTAGGAACTAAACAATAAATTAAATCAAATTCAATAAGCCATCAAACCTAAACATGTAGAAAAAGTAAAAGAACATGAAATTAAAGCACCTTACCCTCCTCATCCAACCACCTTACACTCCTCGTACCTAGGGAATTAGGGAATGAGTTGTGCCTAAGGCACTCCCAACACAATTTGGCACCAACTAAAACTATCTTCAATATAATTTCCTTACTAATTTCTTTTCTCTATTGGAAGTAAAAACGAAACAAAAAAAAAAAAGAAAAAAGAAAATCATTGAAGATGATTGAACCACCACCATTGCTACTGTGCTACTATAGGACCAAGCATTTCAGTCGTATATTATTATGGCTATTGCTGGTCTAAAATGGCTAAAACCTTGGTGGTTTTCTATTACTTAACCAATTCTAGTTGAAGTAGGTGGAACTTTCCCACATTCTTACCAACCAACTTTGATTCGTTTTGTTTCTCAAAAAAAGAACATTAACTTCTGGCTTAAAAATGCTAATTTTTTAGTGTCTTTAATTGATCAATGATGCCATTAATGTTATGAGCTTTTAGGATTTTTCAAATTTTATTCCTATTTAGATTTGAGTTCATATTAATTCACATCTCATTTTATAAGTTATTGAACCTCCTCAGATATTTGTGCTTTCCTCAAATCAGTCAATGTAAAATCGATACTCAATTTGAAGAAAAAAAAAACGATGCTTAATATGCTAACTCAAAAAAAAAAAAAAAGAAATATAAAAAGTATAGAGTAGAGTATGCACAAGTTCACCTGTTGCAAAAAATGCTGGCCAAATTGGTATCTTTGATGCTGAAATCTGATATGAAGTATACGAAATCAAAATCCAAATCTAGTACAGTGCCTTTTCGAACACCCCCGTAGGGCAAAATCGGTACCTTCCGGATTTAGGGCAAAATCAGGGGAAGGAGACAAAACCAAGATTTAGGGCAAATTATTCATGGACCAGTACCTTTAGGATTTCTGAGTAAAATCAGGGGAAGGAGACAAAACCAAGATTGCAGAGAGGGAATGGGAGTCTAGAGAGTGAGAAAAGAGGGGGAGATGCTGAGAGGGCAATGAAAGAGAGTACGAGGAGAGCTACGCAAAGAGAAGTCTGAGAAAGCAAGCGAGATCAAAGAATGAGAGAGACGGCCATATCCCGGTTGAGATGGAGAGACTGAAGAGCGGCGGCGAATGACAATGAGCGGCAATGAGAGGCGGTGAGAGTCAGAGAGAGAGAGAGAGAGAGCCAAGTGGCGGGGAGCATCGGTGGTGAGAGAGGTCGGAGATGAGAGTGCGAGAGAATGAGAGGCGAGAGAAGCCATCATCAGAGGCGCCGAGGTCAGTGAGGCAACGTTCAGGCGGCGGCGTCAGAGAGGCGCCGAGCTCAGTCACCGTGAGAGAAGAGACGAAGAGCTCAGTCTCGGCCATTGGATTGCTTCACGTAAGAGAATGAGAAGAGAGGCCGTTGGATTGACTGTGAGAGAAGAGCCTCTCCACGTAGCTCTAGTGGGTAATACGCCTCCCCCACCGTTGGATTGCTTGAAAGAACAGAAGCCATTAGATCAAAAGATAACTGTCACATCATCCAAGCTGAATTGTATAATAGATAGTGCCCCAAAAATATATAATTTAAGAACATAGGAAAATGGCAACAAATTCAGATCTACGTATAAAGGAGGCAAGAATAGGGCAGCGAAGAGTGAGAAACGAAGAGTGAGGCCAAGAGAGAAGATGAGGGAGATGCAGGAGAGCGAAGGGATTTTTTTGGAAAAGTTACAGACAGATCTGAGAGAAGATCATACCTCCAGTGCTAGACGGTACACAGCCGTGAGCGATGATGCTTGGTCGCTGGCTGAACTGGTCAATAATGTTGGGCAACGAAGGTGGGAGACAGCAGCCAGGATACATGGTTTTTTTATCAACCAGAGCCTCAGCTTGAGGCAGTTATTTTTGTGGGCTTCAGAGTTAAGAGATCGATATCTTCAGACAAACGGTTGATGACTTACAAAAGTAGCCTTATAAATGTAAACCAGAAACAATCAAGTAAGGTTAAAAAGGTAAGAAAAAGTATTTTTCATACAAGCAGCAGGATACAAGCCTCAGACAGGAGGAAAAATAGGACAAAATGAAACAGGTAGTACACTGTATATATAGGGATGGATGGAGATGGACTTGGAAGAGAATACCAACGGCATGGATCAATGATTAAAATTGACTACAAATTTGTTGCCACGTATATTTTCAAGCCATGTGGCACTTGACAGTGGCCCGTGGGCAGCGGTCCCTCCTTCTAAGCCATGAGGATACCTGGCAACTTGGCAATAAACCCTGATTTGCACGAGGAGACACCTGGTTAAGGAAAGACAGAGAGAAAAAAGACATGGCAAGACAAGGGTGCAAGCTAGAGACAAAGTGGAGTAAAGATAGGATGGGGGACAGGTGCAGCCTACATGAAACGTGGTGTGCCTTTCAAATGGCAGAATGATACAATTGCTTCATGACTTATTTTCAGCCAAAATGGTAATTTGAGCCTTTATTCTTGGGTTTGCACACGGTCACATAATAGACCGAACCTACAAACTCCGGAGTTACCCTTGGAGAGACTTTAGCTACCAGCAGCAGGTATGTCAACTAGAACTGAATTGAGAAGCTGAAGAAACTAAAAAAACTAGCCCCATTCAGTTTGTAAACTAGAACTCTAAGTTGGGTGCAAGTTATGCTTAAGCTACTAAACATTCTTCAAAGTACCTAAGCCGTTTGATTTATGTTAAACCCTTAAAAAGTCTTCTTTGTCCCTGTGTGCATTAACAACTTCAGGAAACTAGCCTTCCATGAAGAAAATTTAAATTCCCCAACACCCACCCCCACCCCCCCCCCCCCCCCCCCCCCC
>JAULJZ010024864.1:0-15472 GCA_032270985.1 Heliamphora pulchella | reverse complement strand
TATCAATAAGAAAGTGTGTGATCCCGTGGACGTAGGCACAACTTGCCGAACCACGTAAAACTTGTGTTTTGTGCTGTGATTGTTTCTCTTTCTTTCTTCTTCGTGTTTATTCCGTGTTTGTGTGTTTTTGGGTGATCTTGAGCGGGATTAGTAATCGTGTTCTAATCCCCAACAGCCAAATGAGCACATAGTACTCTCGATAATTGAAAAACATCAATATATATTAAGTGGGTGATTTTTATTTTTTATCTATCCAACAAAGGCGGACCACTATTGTTCTATTCAGATTATTTTTCGTTACATGATTAAATGAGAATACTATATAAATAATGTTACAAAGTAATTCGGGACAAATTATTAAGTACTTTCAAAGTATCATGCAAGCGATATCACATGGTGCTCCTGATAAATAATAATCGCAACTTATACAACGTGGGTTACTATTTGTCATCTAACCACCTAATAAATATGAGTTACTATATCACTATCGTAAAATTTTTGATCATCATTTGAGTAAAAAACACTACATAAACTTATTACATGTTACTCCAAAGCACCAAATAATCACTCCTATAATTACTCTTTATTTACTAATTGTTTAGTTTATTTGCAACGAGCTCATTGCCTTTTTTTATAACTTAATGAACAAATAAAGATAAAAATTATATATTTTTAATATAGTTTTTATTCCAGATTTTTATACTTCCCTTCGCTAAAAATGTAAAATTATATTTAATATTTTTATATTTCTGTATTTTTATATATTATTGAGTTTGTTCCTCTTCAGTATTTTTATGTTTTTTTATATCTTTTTATTTTATTATTTATTTGTACCCCAAAAATTACACCATACTCCCAATGTTCAAGTTTTAGGCATTGTTTTTGATAAACGTATGCCTTATTATTTTTTTACTTAACTAGATAATGTTTTAAATGTTGTTTGTAACTCGTTACGATTTGTAATTAACTTAAAAGTTAATTTTTTTACTTTTTTGCACTTTTAACCAAAAAATTAAATTGAGTTCAAAGTAACTTATTTGGTAACTTAGTTTTTAAGTTAATTTTTTTAAAATTGATTGTTTGGATAAAAAGCTAATTTTTTATTTTTTGTTCAAAGTTAAAAATTTTACCTTTTTATATATTTGATATTAATAATTATATGTAGTTGGTAGTGGTAGCAAATAAGTTATGAATAAGAAATATTATTATATTTTAAAAGTGTTAAAAATTTGATTTAAATATTCTAAGAGTTTATATTTTGATGATTTTTTAGCTGTTTAGCTTCTTCTTTTTTCACCAAAATAGCAAAATTGACCTTTTTGTGTTTTTAATTAAAAAATTAAAAAATTCAAGTTACCAATAAGAGCCTATGTCCCACTGTTATAGACGGATCAAGGGGGACGGATGAGGTGGCTGCCTCGCATAAATTCTAAAAAATTTTATTATTATAATAGTATTAATTTAAAATATTTTAAGATTATATACGTTTGTCACTCTAAGATATTTTGCAAACTTAATATATATTATTCTAAAAATTTATAAGATCAATTAGTCACTCTTACATTAAAATCCTATTGTGTTCAGCAATATATAAGAGCATCAAATGAGAAGTTGCCATTCTTAAAAAAAAATTTAAAAAGAAAAAGAAAAAAAAGAGAGAGATGTTTGCAATGTATTTGCTAAAATTCTCACCATGACAAAAAAAAGCCCAAATTAGATTATTAATGTGCTATCAAACTAACGTACAATTTTAGTAAGTTATGGTTGGTATGTGATATTACATTTTAAAAATTAAGAAGGATAAATAATTGTTAGGAATTTTGCTCTCGACAATATTCGTTTTTTGTTTGATAAATCTGTAACAAACTGTCTTTTAAATTATTTATATGTCATTATGTGATATTTGATACTTGGTTTATGCGAGGTATGTTTTTATTTTGCAGCGAACCAAAAAATGAAACTAAAAACATTAAAATATAGCAATTGGAGTTAGACCGCTCGATAGATCGATCGAACGGTCCAGCAAGCGGTAAATAGTGTGTCTCGGTATCTTAGTCTGTAACAAAAAATTACTGCTTTACAAATTTTACCGCTCGAGCGGTGAATAGACCGATCGAGCGGTTATCGATGAGACAAATTTTAATTGAAGTAGCAGCGATGGTTTTGGCAGGGTTATTATAAATAGGCAGTTAGGGTTTCTTTGTTAAGAGCCTCCTTATTTTATTCTTCATAAAGACCTAGTCGCAACAATCTTTTGATGTTATTCATTATACTCGCAAGTTAGTCTACATACTCGTAAGCTAGCTTATAACTTGATGATTCGTTAGCTTCTGCTCATTCAAGCCAATCATTAAGTCAATCAAAGTTTCAACAATCAGTTTGGATTCGTTGAGTCGCTTGAGAGGATTCTCAAGTGTTGAAGTATGGTGGAGGAATCCGTTAACATTGAAATCTGATAATGATTTTCAACGGCGGTCAAGTACAGGAGTTGGTGCAAGTAAATTCGGCAAATATAGACTTACTACTATTGGTTGTGGGTGCAACGTCGGAGTTGTAAGATTTCTTTGTAATCAACGATTTTATAGTGTTTAATTTTCTAGACCCGGTGTGGTTACGTGATTTTTACCCGGTTTGAGATTTTTCACGTTAAAATCGTCGTTTCGTGTGTGATTGTGGTTATTTTTATTTTATACTTGGGTGATTGATTGTTTTTATCTTTTTGCAGCGTTTAACTTATTTAAGAAAATCAATCTATAAACGGAATTTTTTCAGTAATATTGGGTATTTTATATACATTTTTTAGATGTTATGAGATAATAAGTAAAACTATAAGTAATATAATATTATTCATATAATATTCATATATTATCGTCTGATCCTTGCACAAAAGGAGAAGATAATGCGAAGGAAAAATCAAAATAATACAAAGGATGCATAGGATAAACAATTTTATATATTCCCGGATTATTAGGGCCTCATTCGGAGGATTACGATTTACGAGTACAATTTAACGCCAATGTGCAATTATTTATTTGAAGCATAGTCTTAATTAGTAATTTTCACATATATTTTAATACCATCCGAGAGACTTATTATTGAGGTTGGCCTGATGGTTAAAATTTATGATTTATAAGTTTATTCCCTCTAAAGTCTCATGCTTGAGACTCTTTTGGTGCTATTACTTGTTTGGGATCAGTTTATACGAGATTTTGTATCAGTTTTAATTGAGTTCTAATTTGTAAATTGTGAAATTAGTTCTTCAAAAATTAATCGAGATGCACATTAATTAATCCGAATACCCTAAAATATTAAAAAAAAAAAAAACTCATTATTCTATGGAGCCGAGGTTAGTGCTATCTCTTAACCGTAAAAATTTAATCTCAATTAGGGTGTTGGGAGAGTTTTTCTCAACAGCTTGTTTTGGTCATTTTTTCACATTTTTTATATTCTGTATTTATTTACAAACCTAAAAAGTAATCTCTTTTTACTAGTGTTGAAAGAAATTCACTAAAAAAAAGTAGATTTTCTTTTGACACAAAGTAGCTTATTTTGTCTTTTCTATAATTTTTAAAGCTTTTTTAATCTAAAATTTATACTTTTTTAATTACTAATAGTGAGAAACATTTAAAAAGTAAAAATGCTTGAACTGCAATTGAAAAAACACATAGATTGATGTTTTTTTTTCTCCAAATAGGCCAAATCGCCCACCCACCATAGCCAAACAGAAACCATACCTTTATTTTGAAAAATTATTTCACTCCTGCAATTTGGGTCACACATTTGTGTTAATCTCACATATAAGTGTATAGAATCCTGCAATTTGAATCACACATTTGTACTAATCTCACATATAAGTGTATAGAATTCATATAAATGTGTAACCTAAATTACTGGAGGTAGCACAGGAAAAAATTACTCCTTTATTCCGGTTTGAGCATCGTAGTTAGGTTCATGTATATTCACTGTTTGGCACAGAAACCATCCCTTTGTCAAAGAAACCAAAGGGTTTAGAAAGTACGTGGAACAAGGCAAATATAATATTCGTCCCTTTTATAGGAATTGATGATTCGGGGTGAGAACAAGCCAAACACTGCGAATATCCACGCAATTGATTTGTCTGGATAAACAAAAACACGAGTCCAAACACGCAATAATGCACAAACAGGGAACAATCCAGATCGCTGCTGCTCGAAAACTGGAAAAGCCAAAACATCTTCACAATACTGTGTGGGGGTCTCTCTCCTCTCTGTGCTGTCTATCAATCAAAAACCAAAGCCCTCCTCGAAATCACAGCCGCAGACACTGCCAATGTGTACCATCCGACGGTCATAGGCGTGCCAGTTCGTCGGAGATCACGGAACTCAGCGCACGAGATTCTGTATGTCAAATCAAATTACGTTGTCCATGTCCTCCTTTGCCAACCTGGCTTTATGCATATTTGTTTGAATAATTATTTTCGTAAAATAATTAGTATATTAAATTATTAGCATATAAAATATTGTAAATTAAATTATTTATTATTAGGGTTATATTTCGAATTTTTGAGTAGTTAGATGAGTTTGTTTAAGTAGATTTTAGATCGCTTGAACAGTCCGTAACGAGAACACATTTTATTAAGATGGCTAAAATTTTAGTTATTGTATAATTTGACTAAATTTTAAATTTATTTAATTAAAATTTAAATACTAAAATTCTAATACACATAATATGAGAATACACCGAAAAGACTTAAGCCCGAATTGATAACTAGCTTAATGCACTTATTGGTAATTTTGTTTTTTTTGACTTTTTGACTAAAAATATAAAAAAATTAACCTTGCATGTATGATGAAAAGGCAAAAAAGTTAAAAATTCAAAAAATCAAATCAAAACACAAACTCTCAGGATATTCAAATTAAATTTCTACCACTTTTAAAATACAATAATACTCATTATTTATAACTTATTTACTACTACTACCAACTACATATAATTTTTAATATTAAATATATAAAAATATAAAAATATTAAATTTGAACAAAAAGCAACAAAAAGCAAATAAACTAGTTTTTTATCTAAATAACTAACTTTAAAAAAAGTTAGTTTAAAAACTAAGTTACCAAACAATCTACTTTAAACTGAATTTAGGTTTTTGGCCAAAAATGCAAAAAAGTAAAAAGCTACCTTTTAAGCTAGTTACCAATCGGGTCATAAAAGCTAACTTTTTTGTTTTTTTACATTTTTAGTCAAAAAGTTAAGCTAAGTTCAAAATAAGTTGTTTAGTAACTTAACTTTTAAGCTAACTCTTTTTAAGTTTGTTATTTGGGTAAAAATTTAATTTTTTTGCTTTTTTATTTAAATTTGACAATTTTATCATTTTATATATTTGATATTAATAATTATATCTACTTGGTAGTGATAGTAAATAAGTTATGAATAAGAGGTATTATTGTATTTTAGAAGTGGTGAGAGTTTATTTTGAATATTCTAGAAGTTTATATTTTGATTTAATTTTTTGACTTTTTTAACTTTTTATTTTTTTTTCCAAATGGATAAAATTGACTTTTTTACGTTTTTAACCAAAAAGTCAAAAATGCAAAGTTGCTAATCAGGCCCTTAGATTGGAATAATTATTCAATACTCCATTCAAATCACTGGATGACACATCTTCACTTGCTGAATAAGTCAAAGATTATAAAGAGTGACTCAAATACACTAGAGTGAGACTTAGATTTAGAGATTAGAGAGTATAGGGCTAGTTCTTGTAATTCTTATTGATAATAACATATTATTGTTTCTTATTCTCTTGTTGAGATATGCAAACTGTCGAATCAAGTATATCTTGTGTTTTTATTTGATATTTTTATTTTATTTTTTATTTGCTTTGTAAGAATTGAAGCTTACGTTAATGTTTCCACTGTATTAGAGGATTTGTGTGCTTTAAAATTTCAAAATTAATGTAATAATTTTTTGTATCGAAAAGTATTTGATTGAAAGTAAGATAACCTAAGAATAAATAGGACGTTATTTGATTTGACATAATTTTAATAAAATTAAATTTTTGATTACAAAAATGCTCAAAATAGTTTTGGAACTAACCAATTTATTTCTCACATGGGATTGGAATAGTCCCACAAGTTAGTGTTAAGTAGGTTAGAGAGTTTTTTTAATGCTCACAAAATGCTTTTTATACATAGTATTATGTGGAACTATTTTTAAATATTCACATTTTCCTATTTAATCCTACATCAAAATATGCCATTTATTTAAAGTTATTTTAAATTAAATAAATAAAAAAGCTAGTTTGATAAATTGTATGAATAACTTCAAGTCAAATGACAATAAGTCAAAAAACTTGATTAAAAGGCTTTAAGCAAAACAAAAGGTATTAATTCAAAAAATTATTTTTACATAATTTTATATTCAATATAAATTTTATTTAATAGATTTTAACGAGTAAATATTTAAAATATAATTTTTATAAAAAAATAGATTTGAATAATAAAAGTTACAATATTCTTTAAAAAATATATATAATTATTTTATATAAAAAAATAAAAGGCTAGAAGGCTAAAAAAAATTATATTTGTAAACCATTTTTTTTATTTTTTACTTTAAATAAAAAGACAACAAACTTAACTTAAAATAACTTTACATAACGGGCATGTTTGGATATAGGATTAAATATGGAATGAGATTATTTAAAAATAATTTTGAAGTATTAAATAATGATACTTTTTAGATTTCTCTCAAAATAAAAAATCAAAAATATAAAAAATATGACCAAAAAATAATTTTAAAATTTTCATATAAGATGAAAAAAGCCTTTAAAAACCACTTAAAAGCTTTTTATGATTTTTTAAGACTTTTTAAAACCTTTTTCATTTTTATTGAAAAATATTTACGTTAATTCAACTAAAAATACTTTTTAAATTTATCTCGTTACGAGAAATCTAAAATTAAAAAATAAATTCATAATTGACAAAAAAAAAAGCCTTTAAAGCCACTTTAAGGCTTTTTGTCATATGAGCTTTTTTTCAATTCTAACTAAAACAGCTTACACTTTTAAATTTATTTTATAATGATAAAAAAAATATACAAAAATCTAGATAAAAAAAAATAATCAGAAAACACCAAAAAATGCACACACAAAAAGTCACCAGGAAAGCACCCAAATAGTAGAGAAAACTCCGAGTGGCATCGGACCAAATTTAAGATTTTTTTAATAATTTTATTATAAAAAATATCTTGTTTCAATCTAATAATAAAAAAATTTATTTTGAAAATATTTTCATCTGTCAACCGAACACTAAAAAATAAAATTAAAAAAATATTTTTATAAAGATACTTTATATGAGAAATATTTTATTTGAGAAATATTTTATTAAAAAAATATTTTACATTAAAACGATCAAAGTCTTAAATAAAAAAAATATTTATGAAAAAAATAAAAAAACAAAACAAAAATAGAACAAATTAGGCCAAACAGGGCCACTGTTAGTGTTTGAAAGTACGCAAGGGGTAGTTTGGACATTTAAGAGCGACAGAATCTTCAGTTTCAGGACAATGGGCACACACAATAAGGACGGTGTTTGTTAATATTATTATTCACTTAATAGCTTTTTATTTTTAGTTATTTTTTAGAATTTTTATTTATTTTTTACATATTATAAATTTCTCTTGTTATGGGAAATTTTAAAATCTTAGATTTATGCTAAGAACTAAATTGGAACACAAATATAATTTCTTTTAAAATTAACGAAAATAAAAATATCTCACTTATACTTTAACAAGTGGTGCCAAATCAAGCAAGATCAATTCTATTAATATTATCTCTCGCCTATTTGGATTATGAAGTTATCAAGATATTTAAGAAAAAAAAATTTACAAATAAAACATAAGGAGATTAAATTTACTGTTTATTTCCCTGTAATTTTACTTTTTCATTATAAATCATTTCACAAAATTTGTATTCCAATTGTATTTTCGAACAAATTACAAATATATCTTAAAAGTATCGAAAGTTCAAAACACACAAATAAACAAAATATTGACAAAAAAATAGGAATATGTGAGAGTAATTTCACTGACTTAAAAAAAATAATTATAATAAATATCAGAGAGAGAATATGAAAAAAGAGAGACAATAATTAATGAGTAATTAAAATTAACAAAAATAATATATATATATATATATATATATATACAAAATGACCAATGAATATGATAGGTTTGTGTTATTCTTATTATATTTAGACATCAAAAAATAATTTAGTTTTATTTTTATTATATTTTTTTCTTACTTTTATAAATTAAGAAATTAATAAAATCATATTTTTAATTCAATGCGTTAAAATTAACTAATTAATTAACTATCAAATTATTAATATTACTTTTTGTGTTATTTGTAAATTATTAAAATTAGATAATTGAATTTTTTTAGACATGAGTAATACGGACCGCAATTTTACCCGTTTTCGTTCTATCTTTTGCTTTTCTTGACCGGTTTTGTACGGATTTTTTTCGAACCCATTATGTAACGGGTAGAGGGTGATATTTATAATTCTTTTCCCTTTTTTTTTTCGTCTCGCCCCCAATTAAATAAACTAAATATATTTAATATATAAACATGTACATAAATTTTATTTTTTGACAATATAATAAGACTAAAATATATTTAAAATTTTAATTTTTTGCATGTATTTCTTAGTTTTTTTTTATTTTTAATTATAATCATTGATCAATATTATTATTTTAATATCTTATCATATCATTATTGTTAGTATTAATCTCTTTTAAAGTAAAAATATATTTTTCATTACGCTCTCGATCCTGTCTTATCACTTCTTTGATTATTTTTTTTTTCAATTCCGTTCCGCTAATAAACAGTGTGAGAATGGAGAAACATTTGCCATTAAAAGTAATAACGAAAAATATTTTTTATTTTTTTATTTTTTGATTCCGTCCGGTTGCTATCCTAACGTGTAATAACTAATTTTAATACATATTTATAACTCTAAGAAACATTTGCCATTAAATTTCTACAATTTCATTTGTCTCCAAAATAGAAGTAATTACTTCATGCCAACAATGACGTCTTAAATGCATTTAGACTAAATATTTATGTAAATTTTATCATTTTGCAAGTGAAATTTACATAAATAGGTGATTGAAATGCATTTGATTAATGTCTGACGTTAAATATTTGTAAGTAAAAATAATGTATAGAAACAATTATTTGACTATATGTTTGCTTGCATGTGTCTTAAAAATATCTTTTTTTTTATATATATATCTTGGCTCTTACTAATTTTTTTTATTAGAGAAAAAGGGAAAAGTAAGATTTAAAATAAATGAATATATATATATATATATATATAGAGAGAGAGAGAGAGAGAGAGAGAGAGAACCTTATATTTAAAACAATAATATTAGGATAAACAATTTATTTCATAATATTAATATTTTAAGTAGTGTGGCACAATCACTTACATTGTTGCAATAAGCTTCCAATATGAACTTTATTTAAATTTAATATGTTTTAATTTGACATGTCATTTGGAACATTAATTTGACAAAATAAGTTACTCATCCTACCATTAGCGAAAAATATAAATACAATTTTAACTTTAAAATTAAATAAATTCTATGACAGGTAGAACAAATATTCTATAAATTGTTTTGTGAAATATAGGCTTATTTGTGTAATTTTGGTTTATATTTCTTTTTCTGAACTTTTTTCTATTTTAATTATTTTTTTATTTTTTCGGTTTGTGTCAACGAGAGGAATACTTAAAAAATTATTAAAAATAAAAATAAATAAAATAATATCTCACCCTATTTTTGGAATAACAGTTTTTATTCAAAAAATTTGCTTTAAATATTAATTTTTTGAAATATAGTTTTAGAATAAAAATACAAACATTCCAACTAATATATATAATGTATTTTTTCATTTTACTAAAAATAGCACACATAATTTCCGAAAACGAAAACGAAAACGAAAACGAATAGAGTTTTGATCCCAATTTACGGATTTCTCTTTGATGCCCAACTAATGGTACTTGGGCAGGGTACGATGACTATGGCCTCGTTTGGCAATTTGGCTTAAGATAGAATGTTTTGCTAAAAGTTATTTTTAATTGAATAAGTAAAAAGTTCTTTTGGTGAATTATAAATGTGATTTTTAGTCAAAAATTTGATTTAAAGTGATTTTATGCCGAAAGAGTTTTAAGTTAGAAAAAATTGTTATAAATTTTTTGAAAATTACTTTTAAATAATTTTATATTCGATATAAATTTTATTTGATAAACTAGGAATAACTAATGCCTAAAGGCACTCCAATTATTTATTTTTTTAAGATTGCGCATACATTTTAATATTTTATTTAAAATCTTATTTGTCAAATAATAATCAATATACAAAGAAAAATAAAAAGAATCCAACCTCAATTTACTTTGATATTAAGAAAAACAAAAAAAAACTATTAACGAAACAATAAACTAAAATACCATGTGCACCGAAAAATATTCGAACACTACCACCCAAAAACTAAAAGAAATTAAAAGTTCATGTTTTGTTGTGATTACGCAATTACACAAATAATTTAATAATTAATTACTATATAAAAGTCACATCAAATTTATTAATTTATTAATAATTTAATAATTAATTAATTAATCAGTCTTAAAACACATCTAAAAATATAATTTTATTAATTTGTTAATTTGTAAAAGTAGAAAAATAAGAAAAGATAATAAAAATAAAAATATAATAATTTGTTTCATTTTAATGGTTAGATTTTGTCTCTTAAATTAACGCCACATCAAAAGTTCTATTTTATTTTATAAATAGATATCTAATTCTATAAATTTAAAAGTAAAACAAAAAGTAATATTAATAATTTAATAATTAGTTAATTATTCAATTTTAATACACTCAATAAAAATATAATTTTATTGATTTTTTAATTTATAGAAGTAAAATATAACAAAAAAATTATATTATTTTTTTATTAAATTAGTAAAAGGAGAAGTAATAAAAATTAATATTATTTTTTTATTTTTTTATAAAAAAGAACAAGAAGGAGGAGAGGGCAAAATAGAAGGTCAATATTATTTTATTTTAATAGTTAAATTTTTGACACATACACAAATATCACGTTAAAAGTTTTATATTGTATAGTAAATTGTTATAAAAGTTGTGATATTTTTAAAATATATATATAATTATTTTATATAAAAAATAAATAAAATGAGTAATCGGCTAAAAGCCTTTAGATTCCTAAATAAGAGTTTTTGGATTTCAAAAAAAAAAGGCGAACTTTAAGCATTTTGCTCAACAGGGCCTATTTTATTATGTTAAATTTTACTTATTAATTAATTTATTAATAATATAACGAGTACAAATATGAGTCAGTTTTAATAAATTAATATAAATACTTGAAATGATAAATAAAATTTAACAAAATAAAATATTCATTGTAGCTTTATTGTTTAAATATGGTTCATGCAAATGACAACGCATAGGGTTGTAGAAAATTGTTTGGTATTTCATGTCGGCTTACATAGTATTTTTGATAAAATATTTGACTTTATAGGTTTTCTTTATTTTTTACCATCCTAACAAAAATGAATTAATATTATTTATCTAGAATATTTTCTTACTACATAATTAACTAAAAACATCCTAACAAAAATAAATTAATATTATTTATCTAAAATATTTTCTTATTACATAATTAACTAAAAACAACACATAAATAATACGATATAGTGCCCTAAACCATTGAATAATTACTCGCAAGAGTAATTATTCGCCATTAGATATTATATGGAGCTCTTAGACAGATTGGTAATTAATTTAAAATTTTATTTTTATTTTTTGTATTTTTATCTAGGATAAATTACATTGTTCTCTTTTGAGCTTCACAAAAATATCAACCACTTACTCTGTAATTTTTGAAATGTCACTAATTTTTTATCTGGTTTAATTTTTGCATCAAATTTGTCTAATCGTCAAATTTTCGTTACTATTTAACGAAAAAATTATTTTTTAATGTATATTTTTTATATAATAATAAAAACAATTTTCGATGAAACATAGTTTTAATATATTATTTTTTAATAAAAAAATATACATTGAAAAGTAATTTTTTTATTAAGCAGTAACGAAAATTTGTCGGTTGGACTAATTTAATGCAAAAATTAAACCAAAAAAGAGATTAGTAACATTTCAAAAATTACATAAAAAGTGATTGATATTTTTGTAAATTTCAGGAAGGTCAGTGTAATTTACCGTTTTAACTAAAAACTTAAATTTGGCTCAAAATATGTTATTTGGTCCTTTGAGCTAGTTATTTTTTAAAAGTTAGTTACTTAGGTAAAATATATATTTTGTTTATGCTTTTTAATTAAATTGTATAATTTTATCATTTTATATATTTAATATTAATAATTATATGTTGTTAATAGTGAGGTAAATAAGTTATGAATATAAATATTATTATATTTTAAAAATAGAAAAAGTTTAAATAGGATTTTTTAAAAGTTAGATTTTTTATTTTACTTTCTAACTTTTTAGCATTTTTGCTTTTTTATTTTTGTCAAGTGAAACAAATTGATATTTTTTTTTTTTAGCCAAAAAGAACTACAAAATTAAAAAAGCCCAACAGACCCTTAAAGTACTAAATGAAAAGTTCACTAACTAATTTCAATTAATATAATTACAATAAATCTTACCCAAAAAAACATAATAACTTTTTCAATAAATTATACTAATTTTTTCTGAAATTTTTGACAAAAATAGAAATTTCTCTTGTAATTTTTAAAATATCACTAACTTCCCCTCAACTTTAATTTTTATATTAAATTAATTTAATTATTAAAATTTTTAACAAAAATTACCATCACTGCCCCAAATCCACATACACCCCCAAAATCACCTTACACTCCAAAACCACTATCCAAACCCACCGTCTCTCTCTGCCGTCTCCCTCTCTCTTCCTTCCTCTGCTCTCTGCTCTCTCGCTCTCTCTTCTCTCTGCTCTCTTTCTCTGTTCTCTATCTCTCTTATGTGTATATATATACACACACACTGTTAGCAATTAAAAGAAAAGAAGAAACTAAGGAAGCGCGACACAATTGCACCATCCATGCCACCAAAATCGACAAGGACCCCCGGGTGAGAGTCGCGCTGTGCGCACGCGCCGCCTACCTCGGCACACATTGATGCGCTTCGCGAGCTCGGGCATTGCCTCCAAGACGGTTACGGAGTTCGTCGGGATGTCGCCGAGGGACGCCGGCTCCTCGTTTAAGCCAACGAGAGAGGAGAGGGAGAGAGAGATGGTGGGTTTGGGGCGGTTTTGGGCAGTGATTTTGGAGTTTGGAAGTAATTTTTGGGTGATTTTAGAGTTTTGAGGATGATTTTTATTAAAAATTTTAACGATTATATTAATTTGATGTAAAAATTAAATATGAGAAAAAATTAGCGATATTTTAAAAATTACATTGAAAAATTTTTATTTTTATCAAAAATCTCGAGACTAATGTAATTTATCTTAATTTTTTTATTAAATAATTAAAAAATAAAAAATAACTCATATAATAGAAAATACAATTATTTATTTATTTAAAATACTACACAGCGTCGCTTCGCATATTTCCTTGGACAGTCATCATCCCCGTCAATTACTACACTCCTGCAGTCTCGGTACTTGCAAGACGCTGTACGCCACTCTCTAGGGTTTATTATTAAATTGTTATATTTTTCTTTCATCTTAAAATAAATCAGTACTTTAAATTTCATATTAGTTATTTTTTATTTTTGTAAATTTTTTAAAAATTTTACTTATTTTTTTATTTTTTTATTTTTCCTGTCCAAACAACTCAAGAAAATAAAAGAAAAATTAGTAAAAGATTAAAAAGGTTTTAAGGGATAAAAATAAGCACAAATAAACTCAAAGATATTTTTTATAACTAAAATTATAAATTTATAAATTATAATTAAATAATAATAATTTTAAACATGATATTTCCTGGATAATGGGCACCAAATTCTCCAACATGAGACATGTGAAGAAAACCGTTAAAAAAGTCATCGGAGTTTTCTTGAGCAACTTTTTCCGTCAATCAAGTGAGAACTCTGGTAAAATAACCCTCAAGCTAACCTCAATTCTTACTCTACTCAATTGCTAATTTTAGAATATGCACCTTTTTTTTATTCAGTTATTCTCTTTATACGTCTGTTGAGCCACGTAACTAAACAAACACGTGAGAATTGCTATAATAGAATGAAAAGAAATTTAAAGTCACTCCACGCACCTTTCACTCTACTCGTCTTCTAATCAAGATATGAGACTGATCAATCGTATCTCCTCATTTGCACTTTCTACTCCACTCATCTTCCGATCAAAATATGCCACTAATTAATCATATTTCCTCCTTTCCTGTTGCCTTGGATTATTTTTCTTGATCCCTCCTCTTTTCCTGTTGCCCTAGATTATTTTCTTTGGTCCTTAAGAGAGCTGTGCTGAACTTCTGCAAATTAGATCATGGACTTCACATGATTTTCCAGGCCAAATCACCCATTTTCCCATCAAAACAAATAATTATAGCTTAAAAATCATAAGATTTGTATTTATTTATTTAATATAAGAAATTATAACTAAAAAACATATCAGCACACTTATTTGACTTTTTTTCAGTTAAATTACGAACTAAAAACTATAATTTAAGCCACCTCAAAATTTATCCCATACTTTAATACATAGATTAGACACAAATATCTATATTTATTTTATATAGGAGAATTCCAATTTTGTGTTCTTCAATATTAAAATTGTATAAATTTTTTATTTTCTAAATTTCTTTTAGCCTGTAATTACCAATTTCCTCTTTCCCTACAAATTTTCCTGGAACTATCCACTGCTTCGTGTCTGTCCTGTCTTCTTTTTTTTATTTTTTTATGTCCTCTTCAATTTTTAAAATCCGTTTGGTAGCCGTTTTACAATTTTTTATTTTTTGTTTATAAAAAATAAAAATATATTTAGTGACATAAATGTTCAAAAAACAATAATTAAAAATTATAAATAAATTCAATCAAAATTTATTTACAAAACAAATAAAAACACATTTTTTCTATTTCTTAAAATTTTGTAAATTTTAAAAACTATTTACAATTTTTTAAAAATAAAAATAATTATACCAAACATATTTTCATTTACAGTTTACAAAAAATTTTAAAACAAAAATAAAAAAACAAAAAATATAAACAATACCAAATGACAGCTTAGCATTTTAAAATAATTTGAGTTAATGCCCAGGTTAGTCTATAATAAAAGCTCTAGCTTTCTAATTTTAAGTAGCGCCGTAGAAAGCAGAAGCAGCTAGCAGTGCCATATAAAAACATGAATCGGCAAGAGCAAATCATGAGGACAACTAATAATATGTCAAAAGAGAAACACCACCCCCAAACATACTGTACACTGAAAAAC